>JAJJMB010008202.1:1506289-1582553 GCA_023531105.1 Papaver atlanticum | reverse complement strand
TCCAATGTAACCGAACTGTGCTATTTTGCCCACTATGTTGAGTTTTGATTTAACCGAACTTTGCCCACTATGTTCGGTTGGTTCGCAAAGAAGGCTAAAACTATTTTCTAACCGAACTTTACCAATATTACAAAAAAAATATTAAAATAATAATATCCAATGTAACCGAACTGTGCTATTTTGCCCACTATGTTGAGTTTTGATTTAACCGAACTTTGCCCACTATGTTCGGTTGGTTCGTAAAGAAGGCTAAAACTATTTTCTAACCGAACTTTACCAATATTACAAAAATAAATAAAAAATAATCCAATGTAACCGAACTGTGCTATTTTGCCCAATATGTTGAGTTTCAATTTAACCGAACTTGTCTCACTATGTTCGGTTTGTTCGCAAAAAACCTTGACAAACCGAACTCTTCACTAATTGCATACATGTGGAGTTCGGTTTGTTCATAAAATCTTATTTTACGTGAAGTTCGGTTAGATAATGGTTGGTATGAAGTATGCGAAACAACCGAACTTTGTACACTTGGTAAAATCATAATCAACGCGAAGTTCGGTTAGATATTGGTTGCGAACCAACCGAACTTCTAGACTCTAAAGTTCGGCAACATTGCGGGCAAACCGAACGTTACTCTGTAAATTCTATAAACAAAGTTCGGTAACATGTATGTTAACCGAACGACTAAAAACCTCCATTACGAGCGAGTTCGGTAACCTGCGTGTTTGGAAAAAGTAACCGAACTACACTTTCAGATGTGTTCGGTTACCTGTTCTTCACATAAGGTAACCGTACAAGCCCAAATCTACTTAAAAAATTTACATTTTTTTGAAATTTTGGATCAATTCAACCATCTAAGAAATAACTCATATCCGGATCATTGTGAAGATTAACGAATACTCTAGGAGAGGAAGGAAATGAAGATTCAGATGAGCTATCATCACTTGAATACTCAAGCTTAGTGAACCCTGAACCCTTAACTTAATCATTTCACTAATCATTACACTAACTATTATTAACACTATCTAATCATTACCCAAAATTAATCAGGAGGGTAATTTAGGTATTAATATAAATATCTAGATAAGGGGTGACCTAGATTTACTTCTAATGTCTTACTCAAAATAAAACAATGGTCCCAAAAAAAAAAACGCTGGTCCCAAAAAATGGTTCTTATAAAATACCAATGGCTGTACTTGTAATCTTGTATGTATAATTTCAAAAATATTATGGGTGCCTACGAGTCTACGACCCTAAGAACATCATGTTCATATAATGTATAACTCATAAATTAAATACTAATACTACTTACGTAGAATCATCGATAACCCCGATTGTTAAAGCGAGAAAAAAGAAAACGATGCAGAGAACTCTTACTTGGAAACAACTACTTGCTTTCTTGCAGTTCTTACTTGGCAACAACAACTTGCGCGCTTTCTTTACAAATCTGCTTAGCAGCTGGGGCATTCCAGTTAACAGTCCGTTTATTCATCTCATCAAAATCTTTCACACATTTTTCGAATTTCAACTCGATAACTCGTTTCCTAAGCTGCGCGAGCTTCTCTCCTGCAAATCGGTCGAAATTATGCTCCCAACCGGATTCCCACTCACCATGAGCATCACAGAGCTGAACCGTTCCATTTTCCCCGTCAATCCTAAAACCTGTTGGTAGAATCGCCATAATATCAGTCGCGCATTGACCAGCACAAACAGGTGTACATGGTCTACAATATGCCCCGCTGAGTGGACCTGGACTCGACATTGATGCAACTGGGAGACTGTGTGGAAACCCGAACCTGCGAGCACTTACTATGCAAAAAGGAAGACGATTTTCCAAGAACTTTACACCTTGTGTAGTGAGTTGAACTTTGAAAGAAGTCTCCAAGTTGATTTGATGAAATACTGCTGCATCTAGTTGTGGTATCAGAGAGAGCCGGGATAGTGCCATTTGTGAAGTGTAGAGATTACCGATTCCGAGTCTGTCGTTGCATCCACCATACCTTGAACCTCATGGGACTAGGTAATGATTTGGTAAGAAGTTATCTGGGACAAGTGGAGCGTTCCAGTAGCCATCCACTCGGGTTCGGACGATCCAGTCATAGGTAAAGTTATTCTGTATTTGGAAGGCGTTGATCAGTGTTAGGCAACCTTCTACAAGGTTGAAGTATTGAAGCAAACCCTGTCTTCCGTAAGGAGAACCGCTTGGAGTGAGGACGCGCCATTGAAACTCCGTTTCGTTTAAGTCGGTTGGTTTAAAAATGCGAATCGAAGCGATTCTTGGAGCAATGTCTTTGAAAATTGAAAACTTGAACGAGTCTTTATCTAATGGAGAATTTAAGAAAAGATCTGCATTAGGGTAAACGTTCAATACATTCTCTACTATTGAAGGTCCAGTGAGTTCGAATTTTCTTGCTCCACCAACTAAACACACGGCAATTCTTGACCGTAATAATAACTCTTTCTTTTTCGTATCTTCTTTTCTCAACCGAGTCGAATCCGACACTGATTCATTAGTACTACTACCGGAAGAATCTGATATGGGTGGAAGAGGAGGTAATGCATGCGATGATGGTGGTGATGAGAGGTTTGAAAGAAAGTTTGTGAGAGGGGTATAAGTCGAAATATTATTAGAAGAAAGAGATAAAAATATTAAGAATGTAAAACAAGGGAAGATTAATAAAACAAGACGTATATTGATATGGAGCTGCTGATCCTGTTAAATTCATTGCATGCCTTATTGTTGATTTCCTTTAAATGATTTGATAATGAGCTGATCAGTGGGGGACCTAGGAAATTATTTTATTGGGGTCAAGCAATGTTGGAGTTGCGGCCGAACGAATTTTTTTGGAGGACAATGCCCTCCGTAGTCCTTACATTGCTCTTCCACTGAGTCGAAATTATCTTTTAAAGTATATGAATAACTAATAAATCTCAAACATAAAATTAACGATTTTATTTCCAAAAACGCAAATCACATAATTTACTATAGGAAATAACCTAAAGTTTACGACTGCAAGAACAAAATTAGTTCATAATGCAAGTCATCAAATACTAACTATTCCAGGAAAGGTTCATTACCTTATTTATGGGAATTATTATTTAACTTCCCTTATTTTTCTCCTTGAATCTCTGGTTTTTACTATGAGTGGGGTCAAGGCTTGATATCTGAGAGGGGTCAAGATTAGAATCAGAAGAGTCTTATCACCGATTACCACTATCCCATACACTAAAACTGAAATTTGAGTGGGATCAACTGACCCCATTTGACCCCATGTACATCCGCCAGTGGAGCTGATGATCTTGTTCTTCTTGATTCTTCTCTGTTTAGGTTGGTTCCAGGGTTTGATAACAGGGGGAAGAGGAAACTCCCACTTTCGAAAAACCGTAGAATCAAGAAGAAGAAAAAACCCCAACAAAACTCTCCTTGTTTATGTACCCGTTTCACCAGCGAAGGGAAGGGGAACATAGTTTTGATGAATACTGCTTCTCCACTATCGAAGAAGAATCATCTTTGCAAGACTCGTGAAGAATCATCTTTGCACGATCATTTTCGGGTACATGTTCTTTATTTCTAAGTACATGTTGCTTGGATTTAATTTCACAATTCAGAAGCTTAATATATTCATTTAATCTCGCGTTTTTTTCTTTCATGAAGCGATCTCGCGTTCTGTTGGTTAACATTCGTACCTCCTTAACAAGTAAATGAGATATTTTGTGAGTGCATTCGTTGAATATATATAAAAAATTGATTGATAGAGCTAGTAGGTTGAAATATGTAATTGTATCTGATGGATATATACTAGTACAACCGTTGCAACGGTGGGAGGGCCGACCAAAGAAAAATATGAAGATGGGGTTTGTCTGCGACTACTTTCGCTCCGTTTCAGAAAAAGGAATACTTTCGCTCCGTTTCAGAAAAGGAATACTTTCGCTCTGTTTCAGAAAAAGTTATACTTCCCCCGTTTCAGAAAAAGTGATACTTTCCCCCCGTTTCAGAAAAAGTGATACTTTCGCCTCGTTCCAGAAAAAGTGATACTTTAGCTCCGTTTCAGAAAAAGTGATACTTTCGCCACGATTCAGAAAAAGTGATACTTTTCCTCCGTTTCAGAAAAAGTGATACTTTCGTCTCGTTTCAGAAAAAATGATATTTTCGCCTCGTTTCCGTAAAAGTGATACTTTCGCTCCGTTTCAGAAAAAGTTATACTTTCGATGCGTTTCGAAAAAAGTTATACTTTCGCTGCATTTCAGAAAAAGTGATACTTTCGCTCCGTTTCAAAAAAAGTGATACTTTCGCCTCGTTTCAGAAAAAGTGTTACTTTCGCCTCGTCACAGAAAAAGTGATACGTTCGCTCCGTTCCAGAAAAAGTGATATTTTCTCTCTGTTCCTGAAAAAGTGATACTTTCGCTCCGTTTCAGAAAAAGTGATACTTTCGCCACATTTCAGAAAAAGTGATACTTTCGCTCCGTTTCAGTAAAAGTGATACTTTCACCTCGTTTCAGAAAAAGTGATATTTTCGCCTCGTTTCCGTAAAAGTGATACTTTCGCTCCGTTTCAGAAAAAGTGATACTTTCGCCTCGTTTCAGAAAAAGTGATAATTTCGCCTCGTTTCAGAAAAAGTGATACTTTCGTCTCGTTTCACAAAAAGTGATACTTTTCCCCGTTTCAAAAAAAGTGATACTTTTCCCCGTTTCAGAAAAGTGATACTTTCGCTCAGTTTCATAAAAAGTGATACTTTTCCCTCGTCTCAGAAAAAGTGATACTTTCGCCTCGTTCCAGATAAAGTGATTTGCTTCGTTTCAGAAAAAGTGATACTTTCACTCCGTTTCAGAAAAAATGATACTTTCGTTCCGTTTCAGAAAAAATGATATTTTCGCCCCGTTTACTAAAATACCCTCAACAATTACAAGATCTCCAACCTACGTGGCCTTTTTTCTGTCCGATAAATTTACGCGGTTACCCTTCATTTTGTGTTGGATTTACAGTAGTTTCAGTGAGAAATGGAAATACGGAGGGGTTCTTTTGACATTTCATTGTTGATTGAAAAAGGTTTGGGACACCAAATCCAATCTTTTTACGTCAATTGATCACTTAGTATTTACAAAAAAAATACCATATAAAGGTCCTCCCTCGTTTTGCTCGGTCGGCCCAATTACCGGGTGCATTTGTGGTCCTAAAACAGAGAGCTTGCAATGCCAAATGCCGACACGCGGGGAAAGGATGGTCGGCTATAGAGTTTAATGAGTTTAATTAATTTCAACGATTTTTTTGTACAACCATGATTTGTGACTCCCGGTTTTCGTACTCCCACTGCTCCCAATATTAGTTGGAGTACACGTGGAATTTGAATGGGCAAAACGCACAAGAAAACAACTCTCCCGCGAGAAAATCTTGCAAGTCTTCGTCTTCGCGTTATCTTTTTATCGCTTTTTACCAGTTGGTTGATTAATAGAATTCAGAAGAAATCATTCCAAAATGTACAAAGATCTGTAGTAGCTACATTAACACAAAATAAAACAAGAAATAAACTAGAAATAAAATTAACGAAACCTTAGGCTAATCCCTATGGGCTAGATTGAGCTGCTAGATTGGACAAAAAGTGTTGCAAATCAAAAAAAAAGTGTGGTCTAAAAGTTAACACTACTTCTCTCTACTAGCAAGTGCCCGCAGTTCAACTAGCAGCGAGATTTAAACGCTGAATCATTCAGCGCTGAAAAAGTAACCTTAGCGCTGAACCGTTCAGCGCTCACAAAATCACACGGATCACAAAAATCATAAAATTTGATCTGACGGCTAAAATTTAAAGAGCTGAACCAAACAGTGCTGGGCAGTGGTCCCATCTGACGTGGACTGCGAATCTAGCTGCTAGATTAGCACTCCCATAGGACTTAGGAGGTTGCCCTAGCTGACGTGGACTGCTAGATAAACTGCTAGATTAGAAGACCATAGGACTTAGCCTTATGAATCTAGAAACACTCATCATAACAAAGGATCAAAATTTATCAAGTATATAACCTAATCAGATCATAGCTAGTATATGAAAAAGAATAAAACAAAATAGAGAAATGGTTTTTAAATTTTGTGTCCATCAATCCCTAACCTAATTTATTTTTCTCCTACTTTCAATTTGTAATCATCATTTAAATATCAAAACATTACATCCTAAGAATTGGGCTGAAACTCCAAAATCTGAATTTCCACAAACCTTTAACTTATTCAAGAAATAAGAAATTGAATAAATTTAATCACTAAAAATCAATTAAATTTCATATTGTCCTGATTCTCCTGAAGAAATTAAATGCCCTAACTAATGGTAAACGCTAGTTTAGTTGTAAATCAAATATTCATCCACTACGAAATAGAGAGAGGAAGACGAACAGAATGGAAGGAAAAGACTATTTCTCTATATGCGTGACTTGGATATTATATTTTATGAAAAAAAATCAGACCAGGACGCCAAATAAACTTGGGAGCAATGTGAGTAGAATTTTTGGAAGCCTTATATAAAAAAGCCTTATATAGAAACAGAAATGTAATAACCAATGCATGACACGATGAGGAGGAAGACATTATCCCTTTCTTATGGAAGTGGAAGATATCATCAACGTGGTGATTTTTTTCTTTCTTTTTTTAGATAATGGAAAGATAAATATTTTGTTTCTGATAAAAGATAAAAAAAAAAAGATAAAGATAAAAAAGATAAATATTTTGTTAATCCTGGATCCTCCAATATTTTGACACCCTTGTAACTTGTTCCTCACTTCCTATGATATGGCATAAACGGAAGCGATAAAAGAAAGGAGAATCCACTCCGTAATGGTGATGATAGAAGACTCCAATCCAGGAGCAAAGACTCTAATCCAAGAGTTCAAAGAGAATAACAATGGTGTTTAACCAAACAAACTTAACAGTTTCATTAAAAGCGAGCTGCGGCTAAAGAGAAATGACAATGGAATAGGTTGTATATAGCCGTAAACATAAAACCCTAAGTCTAGAACCTTCTTAAACAAGATAAACTTAATAAAGAAACTAATTATCCTAACTAAAACAGTATAATTAGGAGATATCCAAGATATCTGTAAATCTTGGAATATGCTTTGACAATCAAAGATACGTCCCGTATCAGGCTCCCCACTGCGACAAAACTCGTCTGGAGTTTATATTGGAAATGGCAAGTGGAAGACAAATTTTAGTAATCGCACTTGAAACACAACCTGCCTTAGAATTATGCATCGGGATCACCAAATGCTCGAGATACAAATTGAGCTTCAACATCTTCATATGAAACGACCAAGTAGATGATGCAAGTTTTCTGGACCCACGACCACAATGTGAAAACTCGCAAGAGAACTTCCAAGCATTATCCTTTCTGCATCCATTAGAGTGACAAGTGCCATCATCAAGAACTTCCAAGCATTATCCTTTCTGCATCCATTAGAGTGAGAAGTGCCATCATCAAACTTGGTGAACAGTTCTTCACAACTACCCATAGGAACTACCACCGTATCTATATTCACTTTGGGAAGACTATTTTTAGTCTTTTTTGTAGCTGCTTGGACATCAGTACTTATTGCGTTTTTAACCTCTCCAAGGCTGCCTTGAAACTTAGCACCACCTATTGTAACATGTGCGCTTTTAAAAGACACCTCCTTTAATTCAGTCGGCAATTGTTTACCTGGTATTAGCATGATTTTGGTTTTTCTCCATATAAATTCATAAACGTTGTCATAACGATTACGAGTGGCATGAACATCAATTAACCAAGGTCTTCCCAATACGATTTAGCACATATCCATGTTAATAACTTCATGAAAATTTGAACTTGAATAACACTTACCGATAGACAACGAAAATCTGCAACCACCAATCCGGGTAATTGTTCTTCTGTTGTTAAACCACTCAATTTGATCAGCATAGGGATACCAATCTATTTCGAGACCCAAAAACTCTGCCATTTTTTTCGACACCAGATTTTCTTCGCAACTACCGTCGGTTACAAAATAACATCCCCTCCCATTGATTGCTCCGATGAACTTGGGAAATTTAATATGAAGTTCTCCCATTGTTCTGAAGTCTGGATGCTTGGATGACTAACTTTACTTAGGAAATTTAAACGGAATCATGTAGTAACATGGAAGAATATGAGATTTGATTTCGGTGAAGACAAAAGTACTGGGATCGGCTTAAAAGAAGTTGAGTGAGATAGTTAAATGGGCTTAGTTTATGTTAACGAGTAATAAAAACTAAAACCCAACAATCTATAGTGTCTACGTATCTCACTTAACAGACCTCTTTCTTCAAGTAACAAACAAAGGTTTCAGTAAAAGGCAATAGATGAAGAATAACATACGTACCAAAAACAGAGGTTGTACCTTGATGATGAAACGAGTTGATCTTTTTTTTTTTTTTTTTTTTTTTTCTCTTTGATAAAAAACCTAGAGATCTCAGGAATCCTCATTCTTCTAGGCGGCCTCACATACGAACAGCACAGGAAAACCTGCTCTGATGCCACTTGATATTTCACAAGCGGAAGCGATAAAAGAAAGGAGAATCCACTCCATAATGGTGATGATAGAAGACTCCAATCCAGGAGCAGAGACTCTAATCCAAGAGTTAAAAGAGAATAACAATGGTGTTTAACCAAACAAACTTAACAGTTTCATTAATAGCGAGCCGCGGCTAAAGAGAAATGACAATGGAATAGGCTATACATAGCCGTAAACATAAAACCCAAAGTATAGAACCTTCTTAAACAAGATAAACTTAATAAAGAAACTAATTATCCTAATAACTAAAACAGTATAATTAGGAGATATCCAAGTTATAAGTAAATCTTGGAATATGCTTTGACAATCAAAGATCCGTCCCGTATCATCCTATTGATGAAGTGATGTTTTATCTAGGATGGACTTATTATGGACATACAAAATAGTGGAATCACATTCGGGATACTTAAAATGGATGTTTGTTGATATTATTAGTCCCACATTATATTGGTTATTTAAGATCCTACGGTCTATAATCTTTTGGGCCTTTCAATTCATTGCCAATTGGTTTTTAGTTGGATGCCCATATTCTAACATGGTATAGAGTAAGCTATTTATGTCGACTCATTTGACCGCACCTTTACTCCGCGTCACCCGATTTATTGTCCACGTGTTAGACCCAACGAGGCTATACGTCAGGGGGCATGTTGAGATTATTAGTCCCACATTGTATGGGTTATTTAAGATCCTGCGGTTTATAATCCGTATGGCCTCTCCACTCATTGCCATTGGTTTTAAGTTGGATGCCCATATTCTAACAATGTTTTAAGGGAAAGCATGTCCAATATGGTCAAATAAGCTAGGCTCTTATTTAGCTGCAATTCTTTTCGTCCATGAGTGAGTTACCTCTGAATTGTTGAATGCTTTATCTTCCGAATCATTCAGCAGTTAGCCTTACACACTACAAGCTTTTGTAGGATTCCTTGGTAGTTATTTGTGCATACTTTGAGCTTTTCTCACTTGCAGCACTTAACTCGGTTGCTGAAGAATTTCTGCAGGAAACAATAAAGATTTTATTACTTACACAAATAACGTAGATATTAGACTGTTGGCAAATAACAATTAAAATTGATAATATATCAACTAATTAATATAAGAGGCACTTATCTGATTTTATGTCGGTTCCGATTCAATTGTTGATGTCTTGAATATCCTTGTCAAACACCATAGAAAAAAGAAACTGGTAATGGTAGATTGAGGCACATGTTCAACATGTTGTCCTTAAGACAAGAATGCCCGGCTACACTCTAAAAAAGATGATGCTATAGCCCTACTGGACATCTGCCTCCAAGATACAACAATCTACTAGAACTTGGCAGCGGGAAACTCATGAAACGTTTGCACTTAAACCCTCGTACCAAAACATAGAAAACAAAGAAGAAGTACTTTTCACCGATGAATACGATAGAGATTTTTTTTTTTCTTAGGAAAAACCCTAGTGCAATTCCATATATATATATATATATATAGATATATGTAAGATAAACTTACCCCATAAAACTAAGAAATAAATTTGGAAGGTATTTATATTATTTTGAAAAACCGTTTTATTATTAAAAAAATCATTCACACAAAACCTTATTTTTCCAACAGTCCCTCACATGAATGAAAATACGACAAAACACGGAAAACAGAAAATATCACGAATAGGCATATGTGTCCATTAGGTCTTGAACCTTTGCTTAGTGAGAGGTTACCGGAACTACTTGTTAGCTAGTGAACGCGATGTCTTGAACTGTTCAACGTTTGGTGTAATTCGCGATAACAACCACGCATGATATCTCCAAGATTGCTGCCAAGCTCATGCAGTTGTGTCCATTTTTGCGTTGGACGTATCTTGTTTCTCAGAATGCTCCAGAGAATCATCTCATATTCTCATAGGAAGCGACCCACTTCCTCATTCAGATAGGTGAGTTCCATCAAGAGTGTTCACTACTACACCCCACTTCAATCTTAAATTGAAACTATAGAACTTATTAAGACTTATCAAAAGTCATCCTTCACTGCTTTGATCCCATGCCACCATCATTCTTGCAAAGCTCTCATTTTCTTTTAATTTTAAGCAACAAGATAATTCTTTTTTGTGCTCATAAACACAAAGAAAAAAAACTTTTTTTTTTTGAAGCATGATATTTTTTAATCTACTAAGGGTCTATTAGAAGAGGATATTCAATACCCGAAGATTGAAATACATAAATTACAAAAACATGACAGAGAAACAAAATTTGATAATCATTCTCCGGCTTAGTAATGCATCGGGGATAGATGTTGTCAAAATCCGCAGGCCTTCGAAGAATGCTTTCCACAAGAAAAGCTGTATTTTTTATGGACCCATATAAGTCTATTGGAGCTAGGGTGTTGGTGATAGGTGTCGATGCAAATTATCCGAAATAATAGACTGTCTACCTCTTTGTTCTCTTGTGTTTTCCATATCTTCAACCTGATATTTAGTCTTGAATTTTGAGTTGAAGTAGTATCCCAACTTCTGCCCTTGGAGATCCAGTTTTAAAAGCTAGTACTACTAATACAAAGGTTACTGAACTGAAACCAAGATACAAACAGAAATACAACTAAAGGTTATTACTGCTAATGAGATACTAAATATACTAAACTGAAAAGAGCAAAAAGAAATACAGACTCGAATTACACTAATATTTTGCTGAAAGGAAAATACAATGACACCAACAGAACCTAACAAGTAAAGCTGACAGATTCATCAACCCATTCATACCAATTTGGTTTTGTGCTTGCTGCTGTGAAAACAAGAGATGATGAAGCTGCGAAATTTTCCTGGGTTTCAGCATATTGAGATTCCAACATGTGTATATGCTGATTATACTTCTTAGAAAGACAAAATCACCTTGGTCGAGACTCACAGATGGTCTAAAATTCTACCATAGGATCAAGTGATGGTTTTTGCTTGCTAAGGATGATGAGAGTAATTGTGAGGTGCTGAAGAACTGAAATTCTTGTGTCAGATGACCTGAGCATTGGTGCAGAAGTGGAAATATGCTGAGCTTAATATCATGGATGCTACTTTCTTATCTTGCCCAGGTTAAAGCTCAAAAAATGTTATCCCAGAGGCTAAAAATGAAATAAAAGGTTAAACCCAGTTCAAAATTATCTTCCAAAAGGACCTAATCAAATCAGAAGAAACAACTACTAGAATAGCTACAGATCCATGGTAGAAAAACTAAAAAAACCAAAAGAATCAGATAAACCTTAGCAACACAACATAATTTCAAAAAAATACAAAGGATAAAGCAACACAAAGCAAGAAAACACAAGGCATGTAGAATAAAGCACACATAGATACCACCAACAAAACTAAATCAGCTTCTAGGACTGAAACTAGACTGGTGGTTAGAGCTACATGCCTTACAAAATTCAAGACAATATATAAAGAAACAGAACTAGATACAACATGGAGGCTTCACTAACCCAAGGAAGCTAAGAAAGATTGGCAACCAAATTAATAGCTAGAACTGATAACGACCAACCCAAAAGCAGTGAACATGCTTATAAAATCAAGGTTTAACTAGCTAAATAGAAAAATGTGGTTTATTTCGAGATATAGATATAGTAACACAATTTAATCCAAAGGGTTTATAGAAATCAGCAAATCAAAATATTAGTCTTTGAAAAACAGGGAAGATTGAAACTTAATTAACAGATCTAGCATCCAGATATGAGAAAAATGCCAATAAGGTTAAGAAAATAAACTAGAGTGCATTAATGAGCCTATCAAATCAAAAAAAAAAAAATCCAGAAAAATCGTTTAAAAAATAAAATAAAAAATGTTGTCGTTTCAGTATAACAAAATACTAGCAGATCAAACTTGGTTACAAATTAGATGAAAAGAAACAAAAAAAATAAGCACATCAGCTACCGTTGATATCGTATACTACTACCACCATGAATTATACCAATATTGTATCTCTTGATTTGTCTTCTTCTTCTAATTTAATTTCTTGGAATGGTACCTACTTCAATATATGTGGTGGAGGTCTCTTTAGACACCTTCCACAATCGCCACAAGGTATCTATTGTTATGGAAAGAGGGAAAGCAACGTTACGAGAAATGACGAGGATTCCCATCACACTGACCTTCTTCCTCCACTGCCAACAGATGTCTATGATTCCCAAAGCAATACAAACGCTAGAAAGGCATGTATTAATACAAAAATTTGCACCTTCATCTGCCCCGGCACTTTCAGGGGACGTACACCACCATCTGTAAATGTTAAACATTATTGCAACAAGATAAAAAACAAGAAAACAACCTCTTAAAACGAGTTTAGCAAGAATATTCATTGTGGCGTTTCGACTTAACCAGCTTCTTTACTCCTTGAAGAAGAAGAGATTATTACCTCAAACTACTGATCATCCACCCTCCTTATTTATAACTTGATGCATATTCTAATAAGAGGCCCCTTCTAATAATAGCAGTTGTAGTAATTTTCCATCAATAGATAGACCGTATTTTATTACTACCACCCTATATAAATTTTACACATTAACATCCATTTTCACTAGGCGTTTCCTTTTCTAATAGTCGTAGTTGGACTTCTGATGGAATAACTGAATAAGCCAAAACCAAGAACAAGAAGTATGGTGAAAACTTAATTGATACTTTGTTTGGCCTACAATATTAGTACTCGAACTTGTGAAGTTCTGCGTGGTTCACCTATTCAACCTTCTTTGGTAGATTATCGTCCTGGGTTTCCTCCACCCCTTTTGGTAACAGCAAAACCAACAAGGATTCCTTTACTGTCACCTTCTCGGGGAGATTAAACACTTATTTTAAGATTAAATATTTTTGCTTCATAATTTTTCTATTTTTTCTTTTCGTAAAGAAAAAACTCAATATATATTCTGTATGTTGAATGAGCAAACTTAAATGCAACATATATATTACTTGTGAAATTCATGTAATTCTCTATTTCTGTGGAACAGGCAAATCGATCAGTAGGGAAGGACTTGCAAGACACAGCGCCTTAGTGTCAATTGCAATACTGTGCCAGTCGACTGTAGTGTGCGTGAAAACGAGTATTAAGTTTCTAACTTCTAAGGTTATATAACAGTCGAATTTCAGAGACTCAATTTTCTTCATCTTCACGATTTATAATAAAGGGGATGCTAAACTTTTTCAGGGGTACCAATCTAGAAATTTAGTGGTCATGGTATGGTATCCCCACAAAGATAAATCCTAATTTTCTTAATGACCAATTGAAAAGTTAACTATTTGGTTTGCAAAAAATTGGCGACTCCTATAACTATTTGTTAGAAAATATGCTTTGGTTTCGGTTTCTGGGAAATCATCAATATGCGATAAACATGAAACAAATAAAATAGAGAGTTAGAAAACTTATCGGATTGGTTGATGATAGACGCATTTATGTGTCTATTTTCATCTCTTTCGTGTATAGTGTTAGTACCCATTTTTGTACTAATTTTGGTATTTATTCCTTTGTATGTGTTTTTGGAGAAATAGGCTTTTGCGGCGAAATTGGCTCGAAAAGTGGTTTTTGCGCTCATGGGAGAAAATTACTTAGGGGCACCCAGATTACTAAGGGGTATCCACTTGCTATTCGTACCCCTAGTCCGGATAAGGGGAGGTCATCCCCTTCGTTTGGACGCGAGTTTTGGCGGGAAGATAAAACTTCACCTGCGCAACTTTCTGGCGAGACTTTGGGTGAGATTTTCTTGGTGATTTCCTAGCATTTGGATCTGCATGAAGTTGTGGGATTAAAACAGAGACGGTAGATGAGTTCTTAACGTAAGAAAAGAAAGTTTCCATTTTTATTTCTTCAAAACAGGAAAAAAAATATATTACGGGTGAAGTTTGGTTCTATTTTTGGATAGGAGAAGATATTCTCACAGGATGTTGTTAGCAAGCTTGAAGAGATATCAATTAGAGAAGTTTTGAGTTGAAAAGGGAAGAAGAATACGCGTGAAGATTAAACAGGGAAGAAAAAATCCCGTATCTTGCTGTAGAAGAGAAAAAAAGATTTTCCGACAGATTTAGAGAGCCTGTGGTGTATATATAGGGTGGTGAGAGTCCTAAGAAGGGGGTCGAAAGTTAGGGGAAGTTTAGAACACCACAGAGCCGAAAAATCAAAGTTGTAGGAAACCTGCTGCTGCTGCTGAAGAACACGAAGAACTTCGACCCACACCGGACCGTCCCATAAGCAGTCTTATATTCAACTACAAAACTGATTAATCGTTTATTAACAGCACTTCAGTTGTATCGGTGATTTCCGTAACGCCAGAAAAGCGTTGTAGATTCGCTGTATTATTATTTTTATTCAATAAAAACACCTTTTAAGCCATGTTTCTATCTTTTGAGCATGTTTTCGGCGTGATGAGCTAAACCCCAACACTGGGATGACGGAGGAAGCCATGTTTCACAATTGATGGTAATTATAATAGATTCTTATGACTTTTTGCATTGCTTTTCAATCGATTTATGATTTTCATTGATTATTTGTGATTCTGTTTGATAGTGTATGCTTAGTCTACGAACTTTTGATGCACTATGCTTATGATTTACATCTAATGCTTTATAAAATCTACTTTTGGCAAAGGAATAGAGTCTATAAAAGAGCTAGTATTGTTATGAATCATCGTATGAACCAATTGATTGTGAAGTTTGGTGGAATCCTAAGTCCCAGTCTCTCGTAATATTGATATCATCTTTGTTTAATTGCTATTTTAATCGGAATATAAGTCTAGAATCAAGTCTTCACAAGTCCGAGTTGAACGAACTCTACTTATCACTTTTTACAACAATATAAAATCACATCAGTTGATCAAGGCGAGGTAATCTTCTTTCCTTAAAGACTAGTATGTCCCTGCATATGGTGCTTACTGTTCTACGGAAGCAGCCTTCCAAGATACAACGATCACACCTTGTAATTACTGTCCTCTTAGTGACTCTGACTCTTGACATAAAGACTTGTTTTATTTCTTCTCAAAAACTTGTAAAAACTCATGCAAAAACTAAAACAAGAGTATTTGTAGAGTCAATAGTGACTCTACAAGGTGTCTTTTCACCATTAGGTGACTCACCATGGCTAATGATGACTCTCCATAACACCTATTCATGAGTAGGTGTCTTGTGGTGAAAAGGCATAACCCAAACACTTCTCTTGGAGTTTAAATCTTGAAAACAATTTGGAAATTTTGATAAACTGCCCCACTCTCAATTTTGGTTTAATAATGTGACCCAGCTTTTTTCAACTTTTCAAAAGTGCCCCCAAGTTTGGTTTTCCGTCCAAAGTCAACATTTCTGGTCAACTAGGTCAAACACGAGGAATAAAATTACATCTCTATCCTTTAACCTTGATCTTTATGACCTGTAGAGAGATAAGATTCATTCTCATCTTTCTCTTCAGTTGTGAACACGGCGGACTGCTATGGTGTGGTGATGGCGGAAATTGGTGAAAGAATGGAGAGATTCAGAGACGAAACAGAGGTGATTTTGTGGATGAATAAAGATAGTGGTTTAATGGGTTTGTTGATTACAAAGAATGGAGGATTCGATGGAAGATTTTTGAATCAGATCTAAGAAGCTAGGGTTTGTCAATTCAGTTAAATCCATATGAAGAAAGAAAAATATGTTGTGATGTGTTGTTGATTACAGAGAATGGAGGATTTGTGTTTAGTATCGAGAGTAAAAGAGAAGTTAGCAGCTAGAGTTTTTGTCAAGAATGATTGTGAAGATGATGTTTTTGGTGATGTTCTGGTATTGAAATTGACAAGGAAGGTTGAACTGAAGTCTTGTTATTGTTGGTTCTGGTGGTTGCATCAGTTGAATCGAGAATGAATGGTTCTCTGAAATGATTGTAGCCTTGATGAGCTGAAGCAGCAGATGAAGAGAAGATTCAATGGTCTTTTAGTTCTGATTGTAATTGAATCTCACAATCAGTATAAAGTTTATTTTTTCATAAGACTTTTTGTTTCTTTGTTTTTATTTTTTAATTTTTGGTTCTTCATTTAGATTAGGGTTCATAGGAATTTGGGGAAGAAAATGAGTTGAGTCGGGTTAACCCATAGTTAAGTCGAATCGATGGCTCACTCGAAATTGCCTAAGGGTTTATTGGACTTTTTGGAGTAGCAACCTAAGCATTAGCGGCTTTAACATGCCGTTTACCGTTTTTTATAAAAAACGCTAAAGAAAAAGACACTTTTAACTAAAAATAAACGGGACACTTTATTTTGCTATATTCAAAACGGGGCACTTTATCAAAATTCCCAAACAATTTTCACTCAGTATAATAAATTTAAACTCAAAATTCCAACACTATTCGATGCATTTAGTATCTCTCTTTTTTTTGCTAACTGTGAGTGAACTGATTGCAGCTCATCCTGGAGTGTGGGATCGAGAAAAGACTAGACCTTTTTCATTGTTGAGAGTGTGGACCTCAAAATTGCCGGATAAACTATGAATTGATGGCACACGCAGTGGGCAGGGCACCCAAACAAAAGCAATTTCTAGGACCACTTACTTATTATATAATGTTTGTTTGGTTCTTTGATGTCTTCTTATCTAGCTAGATCTGGATAATGGTGGCAGATGCCCACGAGTCAAGTCAACACCTTTTCTATAAATTTGCTGATTCGCCAGGGCTTGGGTAATTAAGTATTACTATTGTACCTACAAATAGGAAGCACGTTTTTTTTTTTTTTTTTTTTTTTTTTTTTTTTTTTGTGTATATTTCAGTTTTATGGTAGTACGCTCGTTCTGACTATATATGTGCAAGCTTACAAGAAGCTACAGAAATGCACCTTTCTTTTATCGAAAAGCTTAAGGTGGACAAAATTTCATAGTTCAATTGTGGTCCAATGAAATCTAACCATCCAAATCAATTTTGCAAGCCTCACAAACATCTTAAAACCCCACCCCTATTGATCTCAACGGTCTAGGGGATTGGTCCACAATTGGACTATGAAATTTTGTCCGCCCCTAGACGCGTCGTTGTTTTATTCACATTTCACGACATACACAACTAGTCAAATAACTCGACGTGTCCGTAGCGTACTACACAGCAATGTCCCCATCGATGGGTATACAAGTAGTCGTGGGTTGTTGTGTCGGCAGTTTGATATATCTTATCACAAGGTTCTAGCAGTCCTCTAGTAATTTTTAAGGCGGAATCATATAGAGCTCTCTTACTAATTAACAAATAGGATTGAACAAGCCGCCTCACCGTCAAAACAAAACAAAAACAATATATATGGACGAAAAACGCAAAAGTAAGTCGACTTATGCCGAATGAATGAAAGAAGAATTGGTAATATTGTGGGTGCAAAATACCGCACACCCATTAGCAGGGCGAAGGAATCATTGTGCGTGCAAAATACGCACACCCGAAAAAATCATTTGATATCAGGCGAATATGACGCGCTCACATTAAAGCATGACATGATATGTCTGAGGGACATGTTTTACTCACATTTCACGAGCTATATCATTACAGACCTTGTATGTTACATAGTAGTCGTACAATTTATAAAATATTTGTCTGATCATGTTACATAGTAGAACATTCAAGTCCGGCGATCAAAATTTAGAACTGAATTAGCAGCTTTGCTTTTTGATTCTTAACTACTTAAGGATAAATCTTCCTTATTTAGTCTCAAGGTGTGCAGTACTGTCGAAAAATTACATATCTATATGGAGCTCTCTCTAAGAAATACTAGTACTTGCCTCTATTCACCTCTGCATCAACTTTCCAAGAATAAACCACTTCACTGTGGCCACAACAATCAGAGACGATTTCTGGTTATGATGACTAGTAGTAGTTCAACTCGTCAGGATTCATCTTTTTATCATAATTATAACAGTTTATCATCAACATCTCTCAGTATCTCTCAGACCTTCACCGGATTAAGAAGACAGGGCAAAGTATGTAAGCATACGTACGTTCATCGATGTTTACCATGTACGTATATTAACTAACATTAAACCATTATTTTTTTTGTGCATGAATGAAGGTGGCATTTATACCGTACATAACTGCTGGGGATCCCAATCTTGAAACAACAGCTGAAGCTTTAAAACTTCTTGATTCTTGTGGAGCCGATATCATTGAATTAGGTATACCATTCTCCAATCCTTTCGCTGATGGCCCAATTAATCAGGTATGTATATGCATAGACAGAGTACAGTTAACCCAAGGAATCACGAATTTGCTGCTGTAAACTACTTTGTTTTGCTTCAGGCAGCAGCAAGGCGTGCTTTAGTGAATGGAACGAATTTTGATGGCATCATTTCCATGCTAAAAGAGGTGTGACCTTATAGTTTCAACCACCGATTTAAACCGTTCGGAAATACCTGTCCAAGATTCAGTTTAATGTATGAATTTGATAAGAAATCCCTACTTGTTTTCATGACCAAATTACTATCAGGTTGTTCCACAAATATCGACTCCGATTATGTTATTAACATATCACAAACCAGTACTTGATGTTGGAATTGGGGTGTTCATGAGTACCATTAAGAGTGTCGGTGTGCATGGTAATTAATTTACTCCAAGGACTACTCTCTTTTTGTTTTCATTTTCTCTTTTGCCACTTTTAGTATGTACATACAAAATCGTTGAGAATAGGTTCTCGTTACTTGTAGGTCTTTTGGTTCCAAATATTTCTTATGAAGAAACTGCAATATCGATAAGAGACAAGAAAATAATACTCAACTACATATAGATAAACAAAAAGTTAAAATATAGATAAAGAATAAGTTCTCGTTACTTATAGGTCTTTTCAAGTGTTTCAAGTCCGGCGAAAACTGAATTAGCTTTGCATTTTAATACTCAACTACATATAGATAAAGAAAAAGTTAAAATTAGCTTTATTAATTTTAAGGCGACATTACACATTCATATACATATAGATGATGAAGAGACAAGAAAATAATGAATGAAAAGGTTAAAGAAAGTCAATTTCTGCCGAGAATGTAGATGAAGAGTCAACGGAAGTCAACCTTAACAGATTGATAGGATTAAGAATTAAGGTATCAAAATTTCGAAACAATAATTGGTAACATAAAACTTTCGAATTCTGTCATTCCAATCTTAATGTCATCAGGTATAAAATGTTAGCTAGAATTCTCATCATTATCTTCTAGTCCATCTAAACAAGTATCTGTTTTTGTCACTTACGTATCAAGGTCTGTATATCGGTGGTTCACCATCTACTTCGATTACGATGTACCATGAACAATCTCTTCGATAGTCATCTTCTTCCTTTCTATCGATATATAGGCGATATGTCGATGTGTCAATCGCATACTCAATCAAACCCCGGCAATCACTTAATGTACCTTCCACCATCCTTAAGGACCACTGTACCACTTATTCGATTAGTACATAGCTGATTTGTAATACATGGATATGATGGGTTGCTATAATTTTTTTCTTCTAGAGTAAATGCATGTCAATTATTAAAGCATGACATGATATGTCTCATGGCCATGTTTTATTCATTTTTCACGAGCTATATACATACACACCTTGTGTGTTACTTAGTAGTCGCACGCTTTCAATAAATATCTTTATTTGATCATGTTCATGTTACATTAGTAGAACATTCAAGTCCAGCAACCGAAATATAGAACTGAAGCAGCTTTGTTTTTCTATCCGTACAAGTCGTTGAGAAATGGTTCTCGCAGGTCTTTTGGTTCCAGACATGCCTTTCGAGGAAACTGAAATATTGAGAAGAGATGTAACATTACACCACAACATTGAACTAGTAATGTGTTTCTCTCATCTTCACTAGAACCCTTAAATGAACCATTTGTTCTTTTGTGTTTAACTTGGAGTATTCGTGTTGTATCTAAAGGTGTTGCTCACAAAACCAGATACGCCAACAGAGAGAATGAAAACCATTGTTGAAGCTTCACAAGGATTTGTGTACCTAGTTAGTTCAAAGGGAGTTACAGGCCCCCGTTCAACGGTAAATTCACAAGTTCAAGATTTAATTCGAGAAATTAAGGAGGTAACACACCATTAACACTAAACATGATTTTTGCTCAGATCACCCCTTTTTTTCTCCGTCTCAATGAATACGCTATTGTTACTACTATTACAGGCTACGACTAAGCCCGTGGCTGTTGGTTTTGGCTTATCAAAACCAGAGCATGTGAAACAGGTATATATATACATAATGATGCCAAATGCATCTGCTTATGATTCCAAATATCACTCAGTTGTCAACCATTCGATATACCGAAAGACGAATACGCCTGGGTAGTTTGTTATTTTAAAGAGATTATAGACGGTATTAATCAATGCATCGTTGTGAATTGTATTGTATAGGTAGCAGAATGGGGAGCGGACGGTGTGATTGTTGGTAGTGCCTTAGTGAGATTGCTAGGGGAAGCGAAATCTCCCAAGGAAGGGCTCAAAGAACTCGAATCCTTTGCCAAATCCCTAAAGGCTGCACTCCCTGTACGAGTGCCTTCCAAATTAAGTGTGATTGCAGCTCTTCCTAAAGTGTGGGATCGAGAAAAAAATCTAAAGAAGCTTTCATGTTAAGACTGTGGACCTCAAAATTGCTGGATTGCAGTGAGGATAAACTAAGATGGCAAGGAATTTTAGGACCACTTAACCTTCTATTGTAGCTAAGAATATTGTAAAACATGGGAATGCGATAATGTTTGTCTCTCAGATGTCTTATATCAGCTAGTTAGAATCAATATGTTTATCTGGAAACTAGTGGCAGCACATAACTTAAAGCAAAAGTAAATGTATGTCAATGTGTGTTTGATGGCCCGAGTCAAGTCCACATGTTCTATAGATGTGATGACTTGCACAACAAGGGCTGTTTGGTTTGAGATGTGATAGATTTGGATGTTTAACTGTCTGTGTACTGCAAATATATTAAAGTATGAGATGAAAATCTCTCATTTTTTTGTGTTTAGGAATTATTTACGTACGCTGGATCTGACCATGTTATTATGTTTAAGAGAAACTACTGAAATGCACATGTTAATTTTATTCACATTCCACCACATGTCGTAAATTTCACTTTAGTACAGTGGTAAAGTCGTTGAACGTTGATACCAACAAAGGAAAATAAGTATGTTACAGTGAGCTGACATGCACATAGTTTTCTTCTAGTTTCATGTTTCAAAACCCACATTTAAATTCCCGTTCCTTTCTCGATGGTCATAATCTAAGGGTAAAGATTAATGGACAATGCATGAAGGTTATTATTTCTGTTAACCTAGAGAAGTTCTAATTATTGTTATCATCTAATTAATACTAGGCAGATCGAGCAGTGTGTATGTAACCTTCTAATTAATCTGTATCAAATCCATCATCATCAAGTCGGACCAGTCTCCTAAGATCAGAATGCCCATATCTTGAAGCAGCAAAACAATAGATACCCAAAACACCAACAAAAACACCAAAAACTAAGCTAGAAAACTGAAAATTCGCAAGCATTTCTCCTCGAACTTGATTGTTAAGAGACTTGCACTCTATATTGTCATCCTTAAGCGAACAACCCTCTGGCATCATAGGTCCGTAAAGAGTAAAAGCCATCTGATAAAACCAAACACCTTGTAGCGTAATGGAGATTCCAGACGACAAATCAAGAGCGAAACTAGTTGGAATTATAGCACCAGCAAGTGTTGAGATTATACAGAGACCAATGAGAATGACTAACAAGAGGTGGTAGTAGCCTTCCAGACCTTTATGACTTGTTGAATGGAAATAGAATAAGAAGTATTCTGCACTGAATGCTGTCGTGGAAATCAAACACAATGCTTCATCCGGTAGACGTAGAAACCTAAAAAAAGAAGAAGAATATGTCAAATGCCAAGAACGCTGAATGAAAGAGGAGACGATTAGAAGAGTATTATTACCTGGTTTCTTGAGAGAGTAAAGCAGTGAAACCGAAGATGAAAAACATGATAAGCATGCCACAGTGTTCGAAGTTAATGAGATTAGGAGCGTATGATAGTTCAAAACATATATCTAATAAACATCCAATTGTTATCACATATATTTCTAGATTCCTCAATTTACCATTAATACCAGGAATCGGGTTCCAAGCTTTAACCTTAAATGATCTAGGGGTTGATACATATCTTACTATAGCACTCCATATATGCCATATCCCTACTGCTAGAAATAAAGTGCCAGGAATTATATGGCCACTGAATGTTCCCATATTTATTAGTTAGTTTCTTCTTCTTTTCTCTGAAATAATTTTATGAAAACTTTTGACAAGAAAAGATTGAGAAAGAAAGCTTTTATAAATTTCCGTTTTCTCTGGATGGGAGAAGAATGAATGGAGATCACCTGAATCGTTTTATTAGAAGCTGATAGAGAGAAGAAGGATCTGATGATGCTCTCTGTAGTAAAAAGAAAAAAAGGATACAAAAAGGCTATCTGTAAAGGGATACAAAACAATTTGCATCGTAGCTTCATTATTAAATGAGACGACTATCTTTTATTGTATTTGAGTCTCAAATAAAATAACTCGCTTGGGCGGCATCTCTTGTAAAAAAATAATTGGATTCTTTGTTGGTGGAAGGTTTCTGTCGATCCACAAAGATTAAAAAAAATAGAAAACCAACAAACTTGTACTAAATTTTCTTTGATTATTAGCATCGGAATTAAGCCACACTAGAGTTTCAGAATCAGCCGGCACAAAGTGTTGATTGCCTCCCAAAGAAATTTTCAATCAAGTTAATACAAAATGGCATAAAGCATTGTCACTTGTATTTATAAAAATTTGGTGACAAAAATCCTTTAAGTTGGGTAAATAACTTATCCCCAGATGGCTGTTGAGGACAGTCAAATGGTGCATCAGACCTGGTAAAATGAAATGAGACTCAGACAACTATCGTTAATTATATTCGAATCATAAAAATAACTCATGAAGCTGCTCTTGTTGTCCGTCGAGAAGAGTTGTATCGTGTTCCTGGAGATTACTTTGTGTTTAAAAAATTATATAACAAAAACCAACACATTCGGATGGCCCAAATTTCCACCGGTAACCACCTCCCTCGGCGAAATTGTGTAAAAAAAAATAAAAAAATATGAATACAAAGCGGCATATGGTCAACAAGCAAATAAATCGTTACTTGTAAGGTCGATATGATTAATTAATAAGTTTCTTTTTAAATTGACTAACAAGTTGTTTTTAAATTGATTTTGAATTTTATATGATCAATTAACCTATTAAGGTGATTATGAACAATTTGAAATTGTAACTCCCAACTGATTCTGAATAATCAGCTGGACACACCTACTTAGACGATTATGAACAATTTGAAATTGAGAAAAAAAATTGGTTGACACCGGGGGAGTCGGAAGGTGAAAATGAAAGGGACTAAAAAATACTCCCTTTGTTTTTGGAAAAGAGATACTTTCACTTTTTCATTTTAGCGTAAAAATAGGCCAAATTAAAAAAGTGAAAGTATCTCTTTTCCAGAAACGGAGGGAGTATATATTAAAAAAAGATGTACACTAATGGACTAAATTTTAAAATTAGGTGGACAAAATGTAAAATCTACGGTAAAAACAAGGTTGTTTTTTTTATGGTTTTTTGAGCCAAGGATAGAGCCATGATTAGTCATTTTGTAGGAATAATTCGATAAAAATGTACGACCAGTTCCTTAAATCTCTGCCGAAGAGGTTCACCAACAATCTTCGTAAAACAACTGAATGAATCATATGTCCAACACGCTCACCTTAAGAAGTTAAGGCTCTACATTTAATAGTGATGCTATAGCACCCACTTGAAGATGCCTAGGATAAAACATAGAGCTTTCGATGATTATCGGTCTATAAACTTACGATCCTCTTTCTCTCATCCCTTTCTTAAAAGGAAAAAATAGAGGTTCCTCGTTATTCTTGCTCAGATCTAGTTTTTTTTTTTAGCTTCTTCCTTTCCTTGCTCAGATCTAGTCCTTTTAGGCTAAATCTGGGCAAGGCTTTTTAGCTTTTATGAATAAAACTAATTTGATTTATGTTTCTGGTTTTATTTTTGTTGTTTTTGGTATTTAGTATGAACATATTTATTTGTTATTTAGGAGATCTTTTTTTCGTCTTTATGACGATTTTTTCTTCGATCCAATATCGATTCTCTCAAATCTCCATGGTGTTTTTTGGATTGCTACCCTCGATTTATCAAGAATATCGACGATTTTGTTTGCATTGCTTTATATTCTTCTTCAAATAAAGAGATTTTAGGGCATACAAATGTGTTTGGATCTACAAGATTTTGAGAAAAATATTTCAGTTTATTTGAAGGATCTCTTATCGAAGAAGATAATCTTTTTGAATCATTGGAATTGATTCCGGTTTACACCATCTTTAATTACTACAACATCTACAAAAATTAAATCTTTGCAGTTCATGACTCTTTTTCTTCGTCATGCACTCTCAATTGGTGTCTTTTGTTGTATCTGGAATCTGATTATCTTCATTGTTTTTGATAATCTTGTAAGCAATCATGTAACCACTATTTTGTTTTGGAAAAAAAAAAATTAAAAAAAAAGGAAAAAAAAAAAACATATGCCATCATGGCGCTTTATTGGCCTTTTTCAATCACTCAATTCTGAAATAGTTACTTTTCAATTATCAAACAAATATAATTTCCACATGTACATTGTAAAAATCAACCCATATACAATAACCCAATCTTTTAGTAAATAGATACTCCCTCAGTCCCAAATTAGATGAGCTAGTTTTAGTTTGCAGAATTTTTAAGGCAAGGAGGAAATGGGAGTATGTTTAAGTATTTTTTACAATTATATCCTTATGAATAATAACTAGTAAAACTTAGAAATGATTTATCTCTTAAACTATTCCACGGTTTTTCGTAAATTTTATACCGTTGAAAAACATTTTAAAACGCCTACGCAACGAATATAAACTTAACTATCAAATTATACATATTTCTTGTAGTAAAAATAATTAATCAAAAGGGTAGTTTTAGAAAAAACCCTTGATTAGAGAAATAGCTCATCTATTATGGGACAAAGTTTAAAACCAACTAGCTCATCTAATTTGGGACGGAGGGAGTATACAGTAGAAATAACCTCGATACATAGGACTAAATTAAATTTCCAACTTGGCATATTTTGTGCAAAAATTACCTCTATAAAATTTATTTTTACCTTTTAACATTGCTAACTTTCCACTTTGACTTATTCTGTGTAAGAATTACCTTCATATAAGAATATTTTTACCTGGTCCCAAAATTGTTATTATATAGCCTGACTAAATTGGGCCTATGCCCATTAATTTGGGTCTATGACTACAGGACAAAAAAAGGTTATTAAGAGATGAAACTGCCAATTTACACTCTATCAAATATTAATACTACTAATTTGTCCCCATTAATTCCTTATCATAAAATTAAAAACTAAAATCAAAATCATAAAGCTAAAATCAAAAAAAAAAAAAAAACTAGAATCAAAATCATCAAATTAAAAACTAAAATCAAAATCAAAATCAAAATCAAATTCATTTCCATCTCCACTTCAACTGATTCTTCTTCTTTTTCTTCTCAACCCAATTCTCTAAACTAGGTTTAGTAACATGCAATCACTCAAAAATTGAAAACTTTGAAATCAAATATTTCCGGGTCTATCAGAATTGGTTAACGTTAATGTATATGTGATCCGATTGCATATAGGAACGGTTTATGTTCATGCCCACAAAGACCGATTGTCCTTGATATGTTTTCTGGTTCGAGAAATTTGAACCAGAATCGGATTACATCAACACTTATAAAAACCGATTGTTGATGTATAATGCTAGAATCAGATTTTATATGTGTGTTGAGTAAACCGATTGTTGTAAGAATTTTTTTCAATTTTCATGTATCTTTTTTTTGGTTAGAATCGGATTACATGAGCACTTTTATAAACCGATTCCTGTTATGCAATGTCAATAATCGGTTTTTATGTGTGTATCGTGTAAACCGATTCTGGTTATACTCGAATTAAAAATGAGTATTAGTATGATTATACACAATTTAAAAACGAGTATGATTTCATACTCGATCTTACAATGAGTATGAAATTTATACGCGAACTGAAATCGAGTATGAAATCATACTCATTTTCAGATCGAGTATGATTTAAATTATGTTTGATTTTTTTCTTTCAAAAATCGGTTTTTTGTGTACATGTGTAAAAACCGATTCCGAGTTTTTTTTGTGAATTGAAAAAATCAACCCAAAATCGGTTTATGAGAGCATGAACATATACCGATTTTGATTTGATTTCTTTAAAAAAAAAAAAAAAAAAAAAAAATTGTGTTTCTTGATGAATCAAGATTAGTTGATTTCTGATTTAATTTCACTAAACATCAATTAATCATCCCGATTAACACTAATTAATCAGAGTTAATCAGCCATTATGTAAAATAGTTGAATAAGGGGTGTTCTATTTTACTTTTTATTGATACTTTTTTGTTTTGTAGTGTAGGCCCAAATTAATGGGCATAGGCCACAATTTAGCCACGTTATATATTGGTTCAGTTTTTTGAGTAAAGAGGTTTTATTTTTTACCTCTACACCTTATACTGAGGTTCTATTCCAATGCATTTATGAAAATATGTTCACATTTTAATGTTTTTTTTTTTTTTTTTTTTTGAAGCATTCGCATTGTAATGTTACCGTCTTACATTTGGATGGTTCAATAAAATAATCATGAGCAACTCTACCGATTTTTTTCTTACCCTAAATTCATTTTGGGCTCTCCAAACCGTTCTAGAAACTCATTGACATTTGAGTCAGTCTTTCTATGTTTTTGATGGGGCACACAATTATATATAGGTAATACATTTGGATGTCCGAGCACATCACAGTGTAAACTCCTCATCTGCATATTTGTTAGTTTTAGATTGTATTTTAATCTTAAACAGTTATGACAGAATATATAAAGTCTTGGTGCTTAAAAAATGTTATATACCCTTCAAAGGTGTTTCTAGAAAGTAGAAACTAAAATTTGAAAAATCAAAAAGTATTTACCGAGTTTCTTGTCCAGAAGCTTTTTCTAATAATATGAGATCCCCATACTGTGTATATTGAAGATCAAACCAGAGAATAACGAAAATGAAGGTCCAAGTTATATCAAAAGAGATCATTAAACCTTCAACCCCGACACCTCCTCATCTTAGAAATTTCAAGCTTTCACTTCTTGATCAACTTCTTCCACCGTTTTACATTCCCATAGTTATATTCTACCCAGCTAACGACGGTCATAATGATCAAACTAGTAATGCTAATATACTCAAAAAATCATTACCAGAAACCCTGACAAGATTCTACCCAATTGCGGGTCGAATGAGAGATAACATCTCAATCGATTGTAATGACGAAGGCGTAGACTATATCGAAGCAAAAGTTAATGCTGTAATGTCTGATTTTATGAGTGTTGATGTAGTTCACCGGCTTCACCCGTCGTACATTACGGTAGACGTTGTCGCCAAAGAAGCACAATTAGCAGTTCAAGTCAATTTGTTTGCATGTGGTGGAATCGCAATTAGTATATGTTTATCACACAAGATAGCAGATGGATGTACAGTGCTAACATTTATAAACAGCTGGGCTGCCACTGCTCGTGTAGCACTCAACCGAGAAATCGTGTATCCAACTTTTGATTCAGCGGCTATCTTCCCGGCACTACCACCAGAAGTCCAAGTATCATCACTTGAGTCGAACAATTCCATCCGAGGAGAAAATGTGGTTACGAAACTGTTCTTATTTAATGCTTCCAAGATAAGTGCCATTCGTGCACGGATCGCTGCATCAAGGAGTAGTAACGTGTTGTCAAAATATCCGACTCGCAGTGAGGCAATATCCGCTTTGGTATGGAAGTCCTTCATGGAGACAAGTAGAGTGAAAGTAACCCGTGATCAGTACACCTACTCAGCAGCATCAAGAAAACCAATCATAATAAGATCTAGAGCAAACTTTGTGGTAAATTTGCGACCATGGTTAAGCCCACCGTTGCCTCATGTATCATTTGGCAATATTATCACGGATGCATTAGCAGAGTCAACGATAATGGTCTTCAAAGAGAGTCCTCTGGGGTTCGGCGAAACGTTAGATGGTTTGATAAGCCAGCTGAGATTAGGGGTAAGTAAGATTAACGATGAATATATACGGCAATTACATGAAGGTGATGTTGAGTTCATAAAAGCACTTGAAGAAGCCTCTCATCATTCAAATGGCGAAAATACCGATGAGAAGGCTCAAATTTGTTGGATAAGTAGTTTATGTAGTCTTCCATTATATGAGACTGACTTTGGGTGGGGAAAGCCATCATGGTTTGTCTTAAATACGTTTTCAGAATTCAAGAACTCTGTTTTTCTGGTGGACACAAAATGTGGTGCAGGTATAGAAGCATGGGTGAGTTTAGAAGAGGAAGACATGGTCATATTCGAAAAAGATCAAGATATTCTCCAGTATGCTACATTGCATACCCCAGATCCAGTTGTTGGGTTCACAAATTATCCATCTCTCCGTCACGGAAACACAACGGAAGAACCGGCCTTGTCGCGTCTTTGATTTCAATTGTGTAATTGCGTTACTCTCCCTTAGTCTATGCTTTACTCTTTCGTTAGATATAACATTTAAGCACCATTGCCTTTCCTTAGTGATATCAAATCACTTGTTTACTCCATATATTTCCTTTTTTTCACAAAATGACAAAGGTACGAGCAAATAAAGGACAAACCGAAATATCTTACAAATCTAAAAAGACTTGCATAACCTATAAGAGTTAAGCATGAGGGTTCTACACACCGTTTTAGATAACCAATATAAAAACCGAAACTACAAAGTAATTTTGTTTTGATATGTTACCAAGGAAACAATTGCCCGAAGCAATTTTCCCTAATAGTTTAGCAATTCAAGAATTAACTAAGCACCTTAGTTCTTTTGCTAAAACGATTGTACAAATACAATCGCTTGTTTGATAATACCAAAATAAAGATCAGAATTAACTCTATTTTTCTCATCAGTTTCTAATTATTCAAATAATAACTTAGATCTTTCGCTTTTAAACAAGACAAGTACTAGGTTAATTATTCAAATAATAACTTAGATCTTTCCTAGTGAGTTGGTTGTCTTTTGCTTGTTTTAGTTTGCTATGTATCTCTGCTAACTCTCTAGACAGGCCCCTAGGGTTGTATTCTTCTACTTATCTCTAGTAAGCTTCTTCAATATAATTTTTACTTTTACCGATCTAAAAAAATAATAAAAAATAATAATGTCAGATGGCCTTGGCCTCTTGGGTGCTTTTAACTTGAAATGTTTGTTTTTTCCTTTTTGATGGAATTTTACCTTGGAATGTTATTGTAATAAATTTTTATTGACCAAAAACAAGAAAAGTATCATTTTTCACTTCAAGCTGCAGGATTGACAACTAGTAGACCAAATAACCTTTTTTTATAAGCAAGTGGCCAGTAAATACAAGGTATACTTTGTCCTCGTACCAGTTAATATTTTCTACGACTCTTATGGACCAAAAAAAAAAAAATCTACGACTTCGATATATTAATTAATAAATATATATATATATATATAATTTAATTTAACGTTTGGCAGTTGTGTCTTGTCTATTACCAAAGAACTAATCAATTTTGGTTGCAAAAAATAATAATTAATCAATCTCTAATTCAAGGTTGTTTTGATTGTCCATGTATTTTGAGACTCATCACTATACTATTAAAACGAAGAAGCCTGCACTGGGTACTGACAATACCAGATGGTTATTAAGAACCAAAAGAAAACAACCCAAAACAATTATTTTGTGGAGAATTATTTGGTTCTACGTTGATGGAAGGTTTCTTTCGATCCATAAAGATAAACAAATGAAAACCAACTCACTTGTACTAAATTTTCTTAATAATTAGCATCGAAAGCAACACTAAGGTTTCAAAAGCAACCGGCACTGGGTATTGACTACACCAGATGGTTATTGGGAACAATTAGTGGAGACTCAAACAACTATCTTTTTTTTGATCGGTCAACAGGAGAATTCATTGAAAATAAGGTACTAAAGGGATACCTTAACCCAATAAATACAACCGAAACAAAAAAGGGAAACCGACACTAAAGGGGGTTAAGGTACTAAAGGGGTACCTTAACCCAATTAATACAACCAAAAAGAACGGAAAAATTACAAGAGCAAGAGTATATGAGGTTACACACTCTTGCTACTCCATGCCCTCTCAAATAGGACGATAGAAATTTGAATCCCATAAACAAACTACCATATTAGCCGTTAAACCTAGCATCTTAGTGTTTGATTCGGCGCAAAAATAAACTTGAATCTTTATATCTCTAATTATGCTTGCTAAATTTCTCTTTTTGTTGTTGAAGATCCTTGCATTCCGTTCCTTCCAAATGCACCACCATATCGCAACCGGAAGATTGTTCCAAATACGGTTGAGCCGCTCATCACCCCAATCATAACTCCAAGTTTGAATAGTTGTGGCAATGCGAGTATTGTAGTTCCAATGGAAATTGCATCCCTCAACAAAGTAAGTCCAAATTCTTTTAATTCTCCAACAATCATAAAACAAATGAGAACTTGTTTCATCCTCTTCTTCACAAAACCGACAAGACCTATCCACACCCATACCTCTTCTAATAAGATTATTGGTCGTCATCAACTTATCGTGGGAGAGAAGCTATAGAAAGAAGTTGACTTTATAAGGATATAACCGACTCTATATGATCTCGTTTGGAAAATTTATATCACCCGGCTCACTTAGAGAGATAACTCCATTCTTTACCGTATATGCCTCCAACTTGCCATTATCCCTAACCATCCATAATCTAGAATCTACAACTCCTTCTTGGATATTTACCAATTCTAAAGAAGATTTTATAGAATCAACCTCCCTCATTATAGCTTGTGAGTATCTTTTGCGGGACATAAATTTCCATTTGATGCCGTCACTTGATATCTCATTCAACCGAGCCACTACACACCCTTTAGTTCTTGAAGCTTCAAAAGCTAACGGAAATCTATTGCATAAGACAAAATCTTTGATCCAAAGGTCAGAATCAGACAACTATCGTTAATTATATTCAAATGATGATAAAAATAACTCACATTAAAACAAAATTATTAAAACCAAGTTGGATAAAAATAAAAACCTTTTGTATAAAAACAAGTGGGTAGTAAAAATCAGATTAAAACAAAAAATAATAGGAAGGATCCTAATTTCTAACAATTTTTGCCATGTTTCATCTCTGTTAAATCCATGCAGTAAAAAAAAAAAATAGTGACAAAATTTGTTCCCCCTGTGCTAGAGCCCAGATAATGTTCGTTAGTTTTTTTTCACTATATATATATATAGAAGATCAAAACGGTGTATCTATGAATCATCTTTATCAATATATATTTCTGTTCATTTGAAAGTAAATCATCAGCAAATATTGAAAATGGAGGTCCAGGTTATATCAAAAGAGATCATTAAACCTTCAACACCAACACCACCTCATCTTAGAAATTTCAAGATTTCACTTATTGATCAACTTCTTTTACCGGTTTACAATCCCGTAGTTATTTTCTTTCCGGCTAATGATGTTCACGAACCTGATAATAATAATAATGATTATAGTAGTAAAACCAAAATACTCAAGAAATCGTTATCGGAAACCCTGGCACGATTCTACCCAATGGCGGGTAGATTAAAAGATAACATCTCAATTGAGTGTAACGACGAAGGCATAGACTATATCGAAGCGAAAGTTAACGCTATGATGTCTGAGTTTATGAATGTCGACGTAGTTCATCAACTTCACCCGTCACACATTATTGCAGAAAATGTAGCTAAACAAGCTCAAATGGCAGTTCAAGTCAATTTGTTTGATTGTGGTGGAATCGCAATCAGTTTATGCGTATCACACAAGATAATTGATGGATCCTCAGCGGTGACATTCATGAGAAGCTGGTCTGTCACTGCTCGTGCAGCAATCAACCAAGAAGAGGAAGTTTTGTATCCAACCTTTGATTCCGCGGCTATCTTCCCGGCACTACCACCTGGAGTTCAAGTATCATCACTCGAGTCGTATGATTCCATCCGAGGAGAAAACGTCGTAACGAAACTGTTCTTATTTAATGCTTCCAAGATCGCTGCATTACGTGCGCGGGTTGCTGAGTCAAGAAGTAGTAATATGTTGTCAAGATATCCAACTCGTACTGAGGCAATATCTGCTTTGGTATGGAAGTCGTTCATGGAGGCAAATAGAGTGAACGTAACCCGCAAACACAAACTTTTCTCAACAAAACCCATCATAATAAGATCCAAAGCAAACTTTTCTGTAAATTTGCGGGAAAAGCTTAACCCACCATTGCCAAATGAATCATTCGGCAATATTATCACAACAGCAGCAGCAGAGTCAACGATAATTGACAACGACGAGGATACTCTGGGGTTCGTGGACACGTTAGATGGCTTGATAAGTCGGCTCAGATTAGGGGTAAGTGGGATTAACGACGAATACATACGGAAATTCCAAGAAGGTGATGTTGAGTTCTTAAAAGAACTGGTTGATCATGAAGGGAATGAAAATGAGGAGGAGAAGGTTCATATTTGTTGGATAAGTAGTTTATGCAGATATCCATTTTATGAGCTTGATTTTGGGTGGGGAAAACCATTATGGTTTGCCTTGAATACATTTTCAGAATACAAAAACTCTGTTTCTCTTGTTGGCACGAAATGTGGTACAGGTATAGAAGCATGGGTGAGTTTAGAAAAGGAAGACATGGCTGTATTCGAGGAGGATCAAGATCTTCTCCAATATGCTAAGAATATTAACACCCCAGACCCAGTTGTTGGGTTTGTAGAGTATCCATTTCTTGGTCAGGGAAACAGAAAGAAAGAACCCGTATCGCGTCTTTGATTTCAACGTTGCTGAGTTTGATTGTGTTGACACGGGTTAAATATGCAGTGAAGGTTAAGCTGAGAAGCGGTGAAGGATAAGAGGAGATTGCTGTTAATTAGAGCACCTAATTGTTTTTTGATAATAAATATGTTTTGAAATTTATTTTTAGCTGTCATTTCTTTTCAATTATTGAAACTTTGTTTTGTGATTTACAAGGTTTCACTGTGTCCCCATTTTTGGGTTCAATCCAAATCCAGAAGGTCTACACCGGATTCTGTATTGCTATTCTGATTTCCTAAACAAAAAACTGAAGTTCTGCTTCCTCTGAAGAGTTGCCCTCTTCCATGCTTCTACTGAGATCTGACAATATCTCATATATCTCTGATGTCCACCAGGAAGATGAATCCCCCGAGTGGAACACATCTACTGTCTCTTTAACTTCGATCCAACTGCATCCTGGATTCTTTCTCAGTCCTTTCTCCTTCATTCTCATCCTCAAGTTGGCAGCCTTGTCCCACAGCTCTCCATCTCCGTATAAATTTAACAACTGAACATAATTGCTCCCTCTATCAGGATCCAACTTCAATAATTCATTCGCCGCTAATTCTCCAAGTTCAATGTTACAATGAGTTTGACATGCACATAACAGACTCAACCAAACACCATACTCAGGTTCAACAGGCATGGTCTGGATGAACTGGTAAGCTTCATCCAGACGACCACCGCGTCCTAAAAGGCTGACCATGTTTACATAATGCTCCATTTTGGGTTCAATCCCGTAATCTCGCCTCATGGACTGGAATAATCTTTGGCCTTCATCAATCAATCCTGAATGACTGCAAGATGAGATCAAGACAAGAAAGGTTATATCGTCAGGAACAACTCCCGATCCTTTCATCTCATCGAATAGTTTGAGAGCTCTTAAACAATCTCCATGGGATCCATAGCCAGAGATCATTGAATTCCATGTTACTAGACTTCTGTCTCTCATGTTTTCGAAGATGAACTGTGCACATTTTAAGCTTCCACACTTAACGTACATGTCCAGAAGTGCGTTTTCCACCTGAACATCTGACTGAATCTCGAGTCTCACTAAATATGCATGTACAGTTTTACCTTTCTGCAATGCAGCCAGTGAGGAAACCGAAACTAGTAAATTTGTGATGGAAACAGAATCTGGCATCAGTCCGTGCTGCATAATCTGAGGGAAAAGATCAATGGACAATTCAGGAAGGTTATTTCTGTTGTAGCAGGAAATCATCGAGTTCCAAGCCACCAAGTTTCTCTCTGGCATGTCACTAAACAAGCTTCCAGCCATCTCTGGCAACCCAAATTTACCGTACATATCTATGAGAGAGCTACCTACAAACACATCACAACCAGTGCCATTCTTGGTGATGTATCCATGAATTCCACAGCCCAAATCTACATACAGTAGACCAGCACAAGCAATGACTACACTTGCCATGATGGTCGAGTCAGATGTCATACCTTTGGCTTTGATCTCTTTGAACAAACTCAAAGCCTCCACAAACTTCTTATTATGGCAAAAACCAGACGCCATGGAGCCCCAAGTAATCACATCCTTTTCCTTGATACTACAAAAAACCGAATTCGCATCCTCTATGGTTCCACATTTAGCATACATTGTCAACAGAGAACTCTGAACAGCAGTATCATCCTGTAATGGTCTTTTGATCAAGTCCCCATGAACTATCCTGCCAATATCATGCCGTAAAACCAAACTACATCCTGACAAGACGTTTGTTAATGTAAAAGAGTCGCATTTCAAACCACTTAATCTCATTCTTAGATAAAAGTCCAAGGCTTTATAAACATAACCGTTGCAGACGTAAGCAGAGATCATTGCATTCCACAGCTCAATTCCTTTATCTGTTGGATTCTGATCAAAAACTGCCTGGGCATCTTTTACTAATCCATTCTTTGAATACAAAGTTAATAGTGAAGTAGACACATATGGGTCTTTCTCAAAACCCAACTTTATCAGATCACAATGAACTCCACTACCAAAAACCGCAACTTCTCCATCTGAACAAGCTGTCAAAACAATCGAAAATGTCGAACTCTCGAGTTTGCAGCAACCTCTATTTTTCATGAGCACAAAATACTCCAAGCTCTTATCCCAAAGTCCATTCCTGTGAAAACCGCTGATAATGGTGTTCCATGTTACAGTGTTGCTCTTATCTACTAAGTTATCAAATATATTCCACGCTTCAAGGATTCGACCACATTTCACATACATATCTATCAGTGCAGTATCCAAGAAATGGTCATGCTGATATATGTTTTTCAAAAGATACCCATGAATTTCCTTACCTCGCAACAAATCAGAAATATCCATCCGCAGAACGATACTGATAGTGTAAGCATCTGGCTTAACACCCAGTGACTGCATTCGACGAAACTGAACAAACCCATCATTGGTCCATCCATATCGAAAGTATCCATCGATTATCGAGTTCCATAGAGTAACATCATGTACATTATCTTCCCTTTCAGTAATTTTATCAAACACAAGTGATGCATAACCGATCGAGCCACATTTGATGTACATGTTGATGAGAGAAGTGGAAATGTAAGGATCATACTGTAACCCCAAGACAGTAATATATCCATGGATGTTTCTTCCAATGTTCAGTTGCGAAAGAGAAGCACATGCCTTCAGAAGAGAAGGGAAAGTGAACTTGTCGGTAGTTTGTTTTTCATGATTATTAGCATACAAATGTAAAGCTTCGAAATATTGACCATGCTGGACAAGGGTCTTGATCTTAGAAGTTACTGATGTTGAAAATTTACGAGAGAAGAAGATTGAAGACGACGACAATGATGAAACATAGAAACGCATGTCATTGCAGTATGAGAGGGAAAATTCAAGAAACAGAAAAAAGAAGTTAACTGGTGTTGATGGACCTAATGGCAATTAATCCCACCCGGCCCATTTAATTGACGCGCCGGACGCCCCGGAATTGTATTTTGCTTGTACAAGTATGTTCAAGTTTTTTTTTTTTTTGCTGAATCACCAAATTTTATTAATCAAACAAACTGAAATGTTTTACAAGAAAAAAAAACGAAATCAGAAAACTAAAAGAAGTTACAAAGATACTAGAAGCAATTAACGGAATCTATAATATTTACTATCCGGCATCTCAATTTGAATCAAATGTGTTGGTTTTCCAATATGATGCACAATCTCACCAAACTGCAGACTCACTTCCTTCTTGGCCAAACTATCAGCTGAGAAATTAACTTCCCTGTAGCAATGTTCATAGTGGATTTGAGATAAGATTTATATAGCTTTACGCCATCTTGACTTAAAACACCAAGGCACTTCTCCTTTTCTAAAGTCTTCAACCACTGATTTTGAATCTGATCTTATAACAATCTTATCACATTGCAATTTTACTGCCCATTCAATAGCCCATATTACATCCGGAGACTCAGCTATATAATTTGAAGAAATCCCCAGTCCTCCTGATACAGTACCAATAACTCTGCATTCATGATCTCTTGCTATAACACCAAAATCTGCTAAACCAGGATTTCCTGCGGCAGCACCATCACAACAAAACAGGACAAATCCTCTTCCTGGATTTAGCCAAAAACATTCTCTAATAGTTGTAAACTTAGTGTTCCTATGACCCAAATGGAAAAAGTTGAGAGTATTTGAATCATAGTCATGACTCCATCTAGTCTCCTTCATTCTATAACCTCCATAGTGAACCAAGTTCAAAATTCTACTCTTAAAAGTATTCTCATTTGGTTGTGCATTCTCAAACATAATTCTGTTTTTAAGAAACCACAGATCCCTCATTGTAGAAAATGTTGTTGTTAACCAAACCTCTTTGACAATGGGGCTTTGATGTTTTGCAAGCTGTATAATATTATCAAAGGATGAAGGAATGGAAAATTTAAAAATATTACCTAACCATTGCCAGATTTTTAAGCTGAAACTGCAGGACTATAGAAGATGTGACATGCTATCTTGATCTTGTTTGCAGACATAGCACATAGAGACCATGGAGTAACCTTTGGTAACCTTCTTTTGATCATCTACAAAAATTCCTTGCTGAAGTTTCCAAACATTACTTGCAATTCCAGGATGAAGAAAAGGCTTCCATATTTGATAAGGAAAATTAATTCTTGGTTCCTTAAGTCTGACTTTATTTACTACTGCTACTGTAGAAAACTTACCTTTCATATCTCCACTCCATACAATTTCATCTTGGTCACCACTTACAATTGGTAATGGTAAATGAATAATATTTTGTAATTCAATGGGAATCTGCCATTCACCATTGTGTAATAAGGCCTTCACCTTCATCTGTAGATTGTTCTTGACATAATCATTAAAACCAATGACTTCAATTAGAGGACATTCACCGGTCTAAGTATCAAACCACACTGAAGTATGCTCTTCATTGCCTATAATCCATCTGACATCAACCTTAAGAGATTGCCAAGCCCATTTTAAACCAGGCCACACAGAAGATAATTTCCAATGAGAAATCCATTGCCCATTTTTGTCTTTGAATTTTGATGCAAAGAACATTGACCATTCTTCCTTAGAAGTTAATAGTTTCCACATCATTTTCATCAATAGTTCTTTATTCATATCTGATAGTCTTCTAATACCCAATCCTCCTTCATCAAAAGGAGTACAAACTCTGTTCCAAGATATAGTTTCAAATTTCTTTACTTCTCCATCACCCGACCACAAGAAATTTCTCATTATCTTCTCACATTCCTTAATTACTGAGATTGGCTATTTGTATACAGCCATGTTGTAGATAGGTATACTGCTAAGTACAGATTTAATCAAGATCAATCTATCATGAAAAGACAATAATTTTCCTTTCTATACAGCCAAATATTCTTGTATCATTTCAACCATTGGCCACACAGTTGCAGATTTGATTCTACCTGGATGAATAATGACCCCCCAAATATTTATCTGGAAATGAAGTTAATTTCATTTGTAATATACTTGAAATTTGATTTTTTTTTCTCACTAAAGAGCATCCATCGACAAAGCGTTTACTTTTAAGCCCATTAATGATTTGACCAGAGCATTTTTTATAATCTTCAATTAATTTAAAAGGTTCTCTAAGATTGTTTTTGATCCATTACTGAAGATGAAAATGTCATCAGCAAATAAGAGATGTGTCGGAGTAATACCATTCTTGTCACCATTGGCTGTAATTTGCTTATCTCCACTATCTTTCTTAATCCTTTACTCAAGACTTCCTCCATCAAAACAAAAATAACGGGAGTTAGTGGATCACTGAAAAAGCGGGGGTCTAACAACCACACCCAATATTTCGATTCGGCAATCTGTATGGACTAACTCCAATATATTTCTAAGAGAATCAACTAGACAGTAAGACTTAATCAAGGAAAATACATCCAAGAGTTATATCTCTATTTTTCAAATCAATCTGCAATCGAACAGATAGAAATCTGTGAGCCTGATTAATAAGAGAACGGTACCAAAGACCAATGTTCAAGTGTCAATCAATTTATATCAACAACCAAAGGTTAGATTATCTAACTGATTGAACTACGCACAACCTGTGATATTTCAATTATAAAAAATATAATGCGGAAAAGAAATAACACAGAAACCAGAAATTTTGTTAACAAGGAAACCGCAAATGCAGAAAAACCCCGGGACCTAGTCAATATTTGAACACGACACTGTATTAAGCCGTTACAGACACTAGCCTACTACCAATTAACTTCGGACTGGAATGTAGTTGAGCCCTAACTAATCTCACATTGATTAAGGTACAGTCGCGTTCCTTACGCCTCTGAATCCCAGCAGGACTCTACGCACTTGATTCCCTTAGCTGATCTCACCCACAACCAAGAGTTGCTACGACCAAAAGTCGAAGACTTAATAAACAAATCTGTCTCACACAGAAAAGTCTATTGAATAGATAAATCTGTCTCCCACAGAAATACCTATGAGTTTTTGTTCTGTCTTTTGATAAATCAAGGTGAACAGGAACCAATTGATGCACCGGTCTTATATTCCCGAAGAACAGCCTAGTAATATCTATAAACTCACAATAATCTTAATTGTATGGAAGCGAAACAAGATATTGTCGAATCACAAACGATGAGACGAAGATGTTTGTGACTACTTTTTATCTTACCTATCGGAGATTAAATCTGGAGAAAATCTTAGATAAGATAGTACTCAATACGATAGAACAAAGTAAGATCAGATCACGCAACTACAGAGAAAATAGTTGGGTCTAGCTTCAGAATCCCAATGAAATCTTTAAGTCGTTAACCTATAATGGTTTCGGAAAAACCTAGGTGAAAAGGGAATCGACTCTAGTCGCAACTAGTATCACACAGGAGGTATGGGGATTAGGTTTCCCAGTTGCTAGAGTTCTCCCTTATATAGTCTTCAAATCAGGGTTTGCAATCAATGTTACCTTGGTAATAAAGCATTCAATATTCACCGTTAGATGAAAACCTGATTAGATTCAAGCTAATATCTTTCAACCGTTAGATCGAACTTAGCTTGTTATACACAAATGAAATGTGCCTTCATTTAGATATAGGTAACCGTACCTAAACGTGTGCACTTGGTTGGCTCAACAATAGTTAACCGAAGCTAGCCATATGAACACTTTCATATCAACCTTGTTCATCTTTATCACAACTAGTTCAAATGACTCAAATGAAACTAGTTATGGAGTTGTTCAATTGTTTATATCCTCATAGAAGTATACAAGAAACAATTGAAGCAAAATCGATTTTGATTCACTTGAATCAATTCATGAACATTATAGCCACGGTTTGTAAAAGATTGCATTCCTTATTATATAAATGTATTAGTTCATGAACAAACCGATTTTAGAACATAACCCACTCAAGTATGCAAACGGGTACGCATACCTAAGTAGCCGGACATGGTCTGGGTTCGCCAGTATGCGAACGGGTACGCATACTGCCATACACCACCAAACTCATTTGAATTCCCGGACTTGAACTTTACGCCTGTACGCATACGGGTATGCATACTAATTAAGTACGGGTATGCATACTAGGGTTCTCGGACTTTTAATAACTTGCAACAGTTAGCATACAAGTACGCATACTGTGTTATATCCAAACATGGTTAATTGTTCTAAACTCTCATTTCAATCATTAAAACATTCTTAGAAGATGACAATAACTGTCTCACACAAACTATTAGCTTCAAAGCAATTTTCAATTGATCAATAGATCAATACGAAACATTGCGAGTCTACATCAAATGACTGTCTCACACAAATCATGTAAGATGTTACCAGGCGATTTTCACATGATCATCTTTTGACTTTCATCAAGAATAAAAGATGAACTTGGTTAAAGCGAAAGCTTACCAACACATATTTCGATAAATATGTAAGCGAGTTAAACTCAGCTCGAAAAATCAAAGGTGTATAAATTAAAGTCTATATAGCTATACGACTTTTGCCTCAATAGGAGATAGAAAAGAAATATACTTCTAAGTGATAGATGAGTTTAAGTCTCCACATACCTTTTGTTGATGAAGTTCCACAAGATCCCCTTAGTAGTTCTTCGTATTCAATCGATGAACGCCGTGAAGTCTAATGCTCAACTACACATTCAATCCTAGTCCGAGACATAGTTATAAGTAGACTAGAAATCAAGACTTATAGTTTTGACAACTAAACTTGACAAACAAGATTGAGATAGCAACGCTTGTGAGTTCGACCGAGCAGTGATCTAACACTCACCCTGCTTCAATCTTCTGTGCATTGAGAAAAAACCATTTGGTCCTCCATTGACCATAACAGAAATTTTTGCAGATGTCAAGAGCAGTCTCAACCATTCACACCAAGCTACAGAAAAACCATATTTTTGAAGGACTTTAAATAGAAAAACCAAGCTCACTGAATCATATGCTTGAGAAATATCAAGTTTCAAGCTAACATTACCTCCTTTTCTCTTCTTCTTCATCTCATTCACTAATTCAGATGCTAACATTACCTGCTCATGAATACTTCTACCCTTAATATATGCAACTTGTTGAGGAGAAACTAACTTGTTTATAAGACTGTCCATTCTCATTGACATAATTTTAGTAAAGACCTTAAAGCTAAAGTTACTCAAACCAATTGGTCGAAACTGGTTAGGCTTTTTAGCACCTTCACATTTGGGCAATAAGACCAAAAAATTGGAGTTGAGACCTTTTGGGATATATTTTCTCCTCCAACAGTATTGAACAGCATTGATAAAATCATATTGAATAATCTCTGTAAAATATACTTGAAAAGCTATCTGGTCCAGGTGTACTATCACCATCCATCTAAAACAATGCTGCCTTTATCTCATCTTCTTTTGGAATAACTTCAAGCATAAATTGATCATTTTCAGTTATTACATTAGGTATTACTTCAAGAATAGACTCATTAACTTCAATTTCTTGAAATTGAAAAAAAAAATTCAAGGAAATCAACTAATGTGTCAGCTATTTTCTTCTGATCTGATACCAAATTACCATTATCATCTTCCAATTCACATATAGAATTTCTTGTTTGCCTAACTTTGATATTGTTATGGAAAAAAATTGTATTTGCTGAACCTTACTTCACCCACTTAATTCTGGATTATGCTTCATCGGTGTACTGTATTGCACTTCCCTTGAATTAAATTCATTTTGAGCAAGAACCAGTTCTTCCATAGCTTGTTCATCATGAGGATTAGTATCTGAAATTAACATTTTTGCTTTAACATTTTCTTCTGCTTCTTGAATTTTTAACTTCACATCACCAAACACTTTCCAATTTCATTCCTTAAGAATATTTTTAATATTTTTTAGTTTTTGCATGAAAATATGAGGAGCATCACCATGTACTTCTTCTGCTCAACTGTCTTCCACCACTTTCATGAATGTAGGATGTTCTAACCACATTTTTTGGTTGAAAGTTGGACCAAGAAAATTATAATCCAATCTTAGGAGCCTGCAATAATTCACATGAATTTAGACATTCATTAAAATCTATCATTGATCTTCTTGAAGGCGATCTACCTCCCACTTTCTCACCCATAGATATAATTGCATCGAAGTCACCTAATACAGCCCAAGGTTTTTTGAGTTCACTGGTGAGTTACATTTAAGACCATAAGTATCTTCTTTGGACTACATTGACATGAACATGAACACCAGACACCAGCACATCACCTACAGCTAATGTAATCATTTGACTAGTAATGGAAACAATAGAAGGAGTAGCTATTGATCTACTCCAAAATAGCCAAATATTACTTTTATGATTATTAGCTTCATTATGAATTACCATATATTGCATACCTGGTAGATTTAATTTACTGCAAAATGAGGAAGAGCACTTTATTTTTGGTTCAGCAATCCAAACTAAAGTTGGATTAAATTGATTAACTAAAGAATGTAACTTTTGTTGAGCCCTAGTTCTTCTAAGGCCCCTTATGTTCCAAAACAGAATCTTCATGATTTGATTTGGAGGTTTTTTGGACCTCCCTTACCAACATTTCTTCTAAAATTATATTTGGATTTTTAGTCTTCTCACCAGAATTATTACCTTGAATGATTTTTGTAACAGCTTCATTGACATTCTTCTTTCCTGGATTATTAGTCTTTTCACCAGAATTATTACCTGGAATGATGTTTTTAACAGCTTCATTGAAATTCTTTTTTCCTGCAGATGTTTTAACCACTGAAGACTAAGTAGTAAAGGGCACTGGCTCTGTTATTACCTTTCCTGAACCAGCGTCAATGAATTTAACTACACTATTTTCCAATTCAGTAACCTTAGATATTTGAATTAACTTTTGTGGTGCTAATTCAACTATTAGTTCTGCTTTTTCCACATCATCATCTTCTTTATCCCCATTTGAATCCAATGCACTAAACCTTCCTCCTACGATAGTAGTTTTTGGACTACTAGTAGTTTGCTGTGTCACTGGAGTTAAAATGCTTGTAATAACTGAATCCTCTTCTGGTTGAGGCTGGTGAACATATTTTGAAGTACTAGCTTGCACATTTATTAGAGTATTTTCAACTTCAGATGTATCACAAATATCAAAAGGAGTATGAGGAATTTTTCCACTAACTTAAGTATTTTGAGGATCTTTTCCAGCAGTGTGACTTTTATTCTTCTCAAATCTATATTCTGTAGTCAAGTGACCAATAATTTTGCAAGTATGACAGAATTTTGGACAATCAGGAATTGAGATATTTTAAAAGAAAAATAATGTTGAATTTATTTGAGAAATGACTAGAGAAAGGCAGACTCTAGTAAAACGGGACTTGGATGCCTTGCACTATACAGTGAAGAAGAGTATCTAGAACAACGGAATCATATAAATGGCAAAGTCAAAACTATTTCTCTCAGTTCTATATGTACTAAGATGACTCTCTTCTAACCATGATATGTTTTCTAAAGAAAAAATTGTTTTATATATTAAGTAATGTGAGCAGTGGGGGATCTACAGCCATACTTGGGCTGGCTTAAGCCACCCCCAAACTTGGAAAATAAAATAAAATATGTAGTGGAGCTTATCCCACTCCAACGCAACCCCATCTGAAATTGATATCAAGCCACCCCTACTATGTATGAACCTTTTCCATGCCACTCCTAGTTCCAAATCCTAGTTAAAGTTGAGTAATGGTGATGCTATATATGGAGATAATGTTTACTTGTAATTAGTGACATTGCATTATCATCCTCTCTTTCTCTCTGTCGGGAGATTTCAAAGAAGATAAAGTAAAAGAAGTTGTGTCGTATTTTGAAGAATCTTATACTGGTCAAGGTGAGGAAACTCTTCGGTGTCACTGTAGCACATTGGTAAAGTTACTAGGGTGATGATTCCAATGACCTAAGTTCGAAACTCGCCGTCACCAAACACTTAACCTATCTAAAAACAGAGAGGAGGAAACCTCTTTATTCAGATACTTGGAAGTAAATATTACGAAGGCATGGAAGACCTTTTTATTCTCGTTTTATCTTAGTTATTCGTACCATCGTCACCATCATCTACTCATTTTTTTTCTTTTTTTCTTTCTTTCTTTTTAAGTTTGGTTCCTTCTGAATCTTGTCTGTTTACATGTTATTAATTATGATGTTATTAATATTGTAGATTTCATTTCTCATTTAGCAAATTACATTGTTCTTGTGGATGCTTGATTTTGAAAATAATATTCGTGATTAGGTTAGAACCAGAAAAAAGTTGGTGTGGAAGGTATGTTTGGGTTTCCTTGTTTCCCAACCTATTATTAGTTTGAATCATATGTATGGTATTGTTTCATGTGAGTATGTTGATACTAGATTCAAGCACATTGGTGTTAAATGTGTATGATATGATTTCGTTTCAACATGTGGTATGTTAATAATATCATGTTTAAGTCTAGGAAAATGATAGTAAAATTCCAACATGCCTATCTTTTTTTTCTTTTTCTTTGTGCAATGTCAGGCGAAAGAGATTAAAGCCAATTAATGTCAACTCACTAACTTGGATAACCGAACTGAGGAGGAGGTTGATAAACACGAACAATGAGCTTTTGGATATCAAAGAAAATTTTCGTGTCATGTTCAGAGTTAGGAAATATGATGGTGCAAAAAGCTCTATTTCTCACCCCGGGATCAAGGGAAGACAAAGGCCGCTTGATTCTTGTTGAAAGATCTATAAGATACGAAATAAGTTGTAGATTGGAATCTGTGAGTTGTAATAGAAGTTTATTCAAATAAACTCAAAGATTACAAAAGGGATATAATCTCTTATATAGCTACGTTACACAAGACACTAAAAGATAAATTACTGGCAGAGTAATACATCTGGAATGAGCTGGAGATCTGCTATCAATAACCAATGAATGGTTAACATGTGTACAGCAGATGAGGCAGCAATGCACACTCATAGTTGCTCTAACACATATAAAAAAAAGGTGTAAAGTCTTATGAATTCAAATTCGACGAAGCATTTGAACACGAAGCTTCTCAACAAAAAGTTTACACAGAGGTTTATACGTTGGTTGAACGAATTTTAAATTTTATCGATTTGGAGGGCTTTTAGACCATCGACTCGAGCGCTCCAAAGGCTTAACAAAATGAAACCAAGGTGACTTTGTTTATCCATCTTTTACTTATTGTAGGTTTCCATTAGTATGATACGAAGTTTTGAAATTTTAATTGAATATATGGTATTAGCAAAAGCCTATCCGTGTTGGGCGGTCTTACAAAGTGCGTTGCAGAGAATAATTATATTGACATGCCCACGTTCATTTATTGTTCATGAATATATGGTATCTTGATTATTTGTTCATTAACAGATAGATAAATACAAAAAACCAAAATACTAATGAAGATATTTCAAAAGATAGCAAAGACAAATAAGATAAATGGAGGTATGGGTTGTATATTTATTAAATCAATACAATTTTCCAATGTTAAGAAAAAAAAAATTAAAAAAAATTAAAAAACATCGAACGCATTTGGGTTTGCATAAAAATTGAAATAAAAATTGAATCATTTGAAGTAATAAATTAAATGATATAATTTATTAAATTAAATGTTATAAAAAAGTGAATAACACATATACAAGAAAGTTATGCATGTGGGTCTGAAAAATTATAAGCGTTACTACCTCAATAATTTTTCCATTTTCATTTATATTAAACGTATTTCTTGTCAAATTTATAGGCAATCTTCACGAAAGCTAGATAATATATATATATATATATATTCTTGTTGTTTTTTATCAAGTTAAATTTTGTGGGCATCCAACTCAAAACCAATTGGCAATGAGTGGAGTAGCCCTTTCAGATTATATTCAATGTTTATTAAAGGGATATTAGCAACGTGGGACTATTATCCTTCACACGCCCCCTTACGTGTGGGGCACTCTCTGTGGGCCTCTAACACGTGGACCAGTGTTGTATGGGTGGTCGTTGGGGCTAATCGCATATGGGCCTGGCTCTGATACCAATTGTTGGCTCTATGATTGAATTAGTAAAGAGATTTGAAGTAATTTTGTTGAATAGAGGTGAGGGATCTTGGCGACTCTCTACCTCTTCTACTCAATTCTATTTCATTATATTACTTTCTCTCTCTTCCTCTCTTTCTTTATATATTAGGCATATATAAAACCTAATACAAAAGCACGTGGAACACTCATGTCCACTCACTAACTTACTACTAATTAGTCTTACACTTCTATTACACTTTAAACATTACAATAACTATATATATTCTTGTTGTTTTTTACTGATAAACAAATGATTGGCATGGATCAATGGGATATTTACTGATTGCCATGTTTGACAATCTATACACATAAGAAGATCTGATTGATAAACATTATATCTACATACAATTTAACATTTTTCTCTTTGGAAATAGTCGATAAACAATAAAAGAACAAGTAATAATAGTGAGAAAAAAAAACGGTAGAAAGTTGTGACCCACAACACCAAAAATTCACTTTCAAGAACCAATAAAAAAGTTGATATAGTGGTAGGTTAAATTTAACAAATCTGTACTTGTTCGTGATACAATAAAACTCTAAAGAAATACTCAAAGTCACTAAGTATGACAATCAAAAAGTGAAAGTAAGAACTCACCCTTCGTATCTTTATTCCAGTCAACCCATGACCTCATAGTTCACACTAAATAAGTTCAATAAAGAATTATATACGTTTCAAATTCTTTTAATCATCATTGGTGAAATGTTACACAGGGGAAATAATTTGTTTGAAGTAATTTATCCCGGGTTTACATTTTAATTAATTTCGAATTGTCAAATCTCTTATTTGTGGGGAGTATGATTTTTTCTGCTTCTTGATAACATCATATACATATTCAATAAGCAATTACGATAAATCGATTATTAGTATATAATAAAAAAAATATTAAATAATTGTCTCAGTAATATGAATTTTGATATATAATGTCTATTTTATCATTCATTGACTTGATGACCTTCCTTTAAGCTCTTGCAGTACGTGTCTTATTGTATCGACGACAAATCCACTACCAGAAATAAACTATTTTTAAAATTAGACTAACAAACTTTAGTTTATCTTTTCATCTAGCGCTGCAGTCATATAACTGAATAAACAAGGTTCCCGGACCTGAATCATACCAAAACAGTTTGCATACTAGGTACGCATACTGTGATGTATCCAGACAAAGTTTTTTGTTCTAAACTCCCATTTCAATGATTGAAACATCCTAATAAGACGAAAATAGTTGTCTCACACAAACTATTAGCTTCAAGTGATCGAATGATCAATATTATGAAACTTTCCAAGTCGACATCAAATGATTGTCTCACACAAATCATGTAAGATGTTTCAAGGCAATTTCCACATGATCATCTTTTGACTTAATATTTAGTTTCCAACAAATAAATTGTTTCCAACTAAACTTTTCAAGAATAATGATGAATGTAGCTAAATCAAAAAGCTTTCAACTCGTATTCGAGAAATAGATAAGCGAGATAAACTCGGCTCGAAATATCAAATGTGTATAATATAAAAGTATATATAGCTATACGACTTAGTCTCATTAGGATATAGAATAGAATATACTTCTGAGTGATAGATAAGTTTTAGTCTCACCATACCTTTTGTTGATGAAGTTCCTCTAAGCTCTTCAGTAGATCTTGTTCTTCAATTGGTGAACGCCGTGAAGTCTAAAGCTCAACTACACATTCTATCCTAATCTGAGACATAGCTATAAGTAGACTAGAAATCAATTATATAGTTTTGATCAACTAAACTTGACAAACAAGCTTGAGATAGCAACGCTTGCGAGTTCGACCGAGCAGTGTTCTAAAAAGTATATGTGACTTACATATGAGTTACACCGTCACAACTTTCTTATGATTTTTATATAGCAATCACGAAGATATGATCCAAAGATCAGCTATACTCAAAAGTCACTAACCATAAAGAAGTGAGCCAGTATACGCGACTGAAACACAATGGTTTATCTCATAAACTCAAATGCAATACACCATAAATATTCAACATAAAATCAAGTATTTCAATTGCCTCAATCTTGTAGGAAACGAAATTACGAAAACAACGCAAAAAAGAATGAGGTCATTCCGAGTTCGGACGAAGAAGTTATGGACAAAATAGTTTTACACTCCTTTCGTATGGACTAGGTTGTAACCGGTTACACCTAGTCACATGTACTAGGTTGTGACGGATCACAACATGAATGCACGTACAAAAATGTTTTAGGCATAACTTCTACATACGATGTCCGAATTCAGTGATTTTTGGCTCGTTATAATCGTATAGACAAGAGCTACACATATATGACCAGTAAATATCAACACCATAAACTCAAAATTACCGTTCCTATCAAAAGCTTAAATATAGATAGAGAAGGTATGAGTATAGAAGAGAAAAATCTCCCTAAAAATGTTAGTTAGTCATATAATAACCGATAGGTCAAGTGCTCAGTTTTTATGTGCTTTCTCACCTTTCAAAAGATTGAGCACAAAGGTGAGCCTTGTCTTCTTTGTCCCGAGTGACTAAGACCGAATCATCATTCTTGACCTCTTTCTTTATTTACTTTCTCTTGTTCCATCTCTTGTATTTCTTCTTTGATTTGTGATGAAGAGTGTCATTATCACAATGTGCACTTGTACAAAAGACATTAGACAATATGATGTCTTTTTGAGTCTTTTAAGAAGATTCTCATAATCATTGTTACCAATATTTATCAAATAAGAGTCATTCTTGTGACTAACTTTTGGTCCCTCTTTGGCTATGGAGGACTTCGGGACCCATTTATAGATGGGTTTCGCAGGAGCGGATTTCTCCTTCATACCATTAGGACCATTACCTTTTGGATACTTTGTGAACATCCTTTCTCCAATTTGGAATATCAGATCTTGTCTTCGCATTTACAATGTCATCTCTCTTTCTATAATTGGGTCTTTTATGAGATGACTTTGTCGAGCGATAGGAAAAACTTGAAGTATTATTATAATAATTCTTTTACATAAACTTAGGACAATAACGACCTGAGTTCTTTCGGGGAGCAATCTTAGCCAATTCGTTTGATACAAAAGAAAGTGGATCTTGCATCATCCCCATTATAAGTGTCCTTTATTACCACAAAATAACAATGTTTAGTAACATAAGGGGTATGATTTTTAATGCTACCTTTTTGTGGATCCACTTTCATTGGAGCTCGACGAGTTTTCTTCTTCTTCTTATCTTTGTTCAACGTTGTTGCTTTCTTGAAATTAGCAAAAGTGCTTTCTTTGATGGCTGCACTTGAAGATTCTGGTTGAACATGAATCTTGGATATAACAGGCTTTACTTATTTATAAGAAATAGGAGAATCTTTGACATCAGTGGAAGTCTCTAGTTGAGAATAATTTGTAGCTTTGGAAAAATTTACCTCGTTGCTAATATTTGAAGCATCTATTCCCTTATAGCCCAATCCTCGTGTATCACGGTGATTTCTACTTTCTTTAAATGTTGAGGTTAACTTGTTTGAGCTTTCATTGGACTTTTTCGATTCCAAATTTTCTTCTTCCAACATCTTGATTTTATCAAGAGACCAGTTAGATCAGCCTCAAGGCGTTTTTCTCGTGAGAGATATTCACCTTCTTTCTCTTCGAAACTTTTTTGTTGAGAGTTAATCTTTGCTTCAGATTCAGCAAGTTTCTTTTTCCGTCTTATCAGTTGATGTCAAATTTAGTTTACGCTATAAAATTGTGATAGAAGTTGAACATCTTTTGTTTATCGATCCTAACAAGAATATGCAGTTGTAGAGTCAGTAATAAATGATGAGAATGATCTTGAACCATGTAATAGCAGTGTAATATCAAGTGAGGCTTTCCAAGAAACAATCTCCATAAAAAAATATTTTTTACACATAGCAAAATATTCTAGAAGTTGTGCATCATGGCCAAAAATTGATGAATATTGATGCATTTTGGTTTAGGTGGAAGGAAAAAACAATCATTTTTGCATGCATATTTTGAAAAGAAATGAATTCTTGTATAAAAATTGTTGGATGGATGAAGTACTTTGGTCTAATATGTATACGAAATTTAATAATTATTTATTTATGTTTTCGTATGGCCTTTAGGGACTCGAAAAAATTTATTCATTAATGCATTTAGCGAGGTTATTCATTTAGCCCCTTATCCCAAGTCAGGACCGAAAAAATTAAATTGGCGAGGTTATTCATTTATCGAACATTCATTTATCGAGGTTAGACTGTATAATTAAGCTTCTCATTCTCATCGGAAATTTCATATAATTAGAATCTTCTTTTATATCGGGGCTATATCATGTATATTCTTTTTTTTTTCGCTCACGCATTTGATATTTAGTTGGAAAGTTATTTTTTGTTTCACTTCTGATCCTATGGCTCATCAGTTATATTATCTACATGTACATAATGCACAATCTCACCATGTTCCCATTTATGTTTGGTTAAGAAACAATGAATAATATCAGAGTTAGTGGTACGCGACCTCTGCAAACTCGAACTACTACATCAGCTTCTCAGTCCTTGAAAGATAATCATCTTTTAACTAGAGAGTGTAAAAGGTTCGATTCATTACAAAAATGTGCAAGAAATCCTAGTGAGAGACTGTCCCATGTGATTCCTTATAATCAAAAGACCAGATCCTGGGACACCCCAATCATAGTTAAAGATACCTATGATATACCTATAAAAGCACACAGAGGGCCAACGGTGAAAACTGATTCATGGGAAATAAGACTGGGCTGAAAAGAAAATGAGGTGCAGCCAACGGTGATAGAGGACTTGGATGCAAGGTCCAGTGACTGGTCAATTATGCATGAGAAAGAATACCACTTAGAATAGTAGTAGAAGTTACATCAAAGGCTAGGGGAGTTGGAACAGCAGAATGCTTTTTTCCAGAGAGAAGTCTCTTCTCTTAATGTCAGAGAAGCAGTAAATAAGAATAAAATGACTAATTCAGAGGAACAACTCAAGAATCTAACTGCAAAATTAGAAGAAGGAACACAGAAGAACCTGTCAAGGCTACAAAGATCCAAAGAGACAAATGAGGAAAGCAAAGAGCTACAGAAAACTGTGATGATGTTGATATCTCTATTTTCTAACACATCACTACTCATAGTTAGGAAATATGATGGTGTTGATGGCTCTATTTCTCACCTGGGATAAGGGGAAGACAAAGTTCGCTTGATTCTTATAAAAATGGGTATAAAATCTTATGAATTCAAACTCAACGAATGATTTGAACTCGAAGCTTCTAAGCAAAATTTTACGCAGAGGTTTCTACGCTTGGTCAACGGATTTTAAATTTTATTGACTTGGAGGGCTTTGAGACCAACGACACGAACGCTCCCAAGGCTCAACAAGATGAAACCAAGGTGCTTTTATTTTTTTTCTTCTTTTACCTATCACAGGTTTCCATTAGTAGGTACGATACAAACTTTTGAAACTTTAATTGAATAGGCTATTAACAAAAGCATATCCGAATTGGGCAGTCCCACGAAATGTGTCGTAGATAAGAATTCCAGTGACATGCCGACGTTCATGAGTATAAGTTATCTTGACTATTTGTTCTTTAACAGATAGATAAACATACATTAGACCAAAATACTTATGAAAATATTTCGAAAGTTTTCAGTTTAAAGATAACAAATGAAAATATGATAAATGGAGATATTTGTTGTATAATTGTTAAATCAATATAATTTTTCCATTATCGAAGAAAAAAAAGACAATAAGATAACGTCTTTAAAAAAAATATCGAACATATTTGGGTTTGTATAAAAAATAAAATAAAATTTGATTCATCTGAAGTAATAGATTAAATGATATAGTTTATTAAAAAGAAGAAACTAAATGATGTATAAAAAGTGAAAAACACATACAAAAGAATGTCATGCGTATGGGTCTGAAATATTATAAGCGTTACGACCTCAATAATTTTTCCATCTTCATTTACATCATGTGTGTTTCTTGTCAAATTTTAAAGAAAATCTTCACATAAGCTAGTAAAGATGAACGTGTGATCCGCATGCCTTCTGTTCCAACACCTATGATTGCCTTCCATTCCAACACCTATGATGGGTACCCATGGTTTTATGTTTAACGTGTGAAAGCCTTTTTTTGTGTGGTTACATCAAGAGGTGCACAATATTTTTTGATTAAAGTCGATTGATTATTAGGCGAATGCATATTTTGTATCTTGTTTATACTTATTTGGTTAAGCTTTAGTAACCACTATACAAATAGCATTTCCTGCTGCAGTATGGGCAGCACTCGTCCAAACAATAATAACAAAATCTAACACGATACTTATTGTGGTTGGTTTGCTATAACAATATAAAAAAATGGTAAAACAACCAAAAAAAATTAAAATCTGGAACTCCTATTCATTTTTTCAAATTTTCCCTATAAATTTTCCCTAGCAAAATACATCATTGGACTGCAAAAGTTTTTACTTACCCAAATTTGCATTGCTCAAACTTGTAACTCAATGGAATGACAGAAAACCACTTCCACCAAATTGTTTTATGATATGAGAATTTGTCTCGAGAAACTATGGATTGTCGCATTAATGTGATTGGGCCATGTATGATGTGTGTCCAATTTCTAAGATCAATACCATGTCGCCCAATAATTGTCGTTTATTTTTCCTCATGTATGTACCTATACTTTATATGAATGCCCGTTAGAATCTCAATCGGAGGATCGTTCAAAGCACAACGTTATTCGCTTAAAAAATAAAAAAATTAGTTAAACATTGCAATAACTATAGTATTGAAAATGAGTACAAAAGTTTGTGGCATCTACATGAAGTGAAAAATATCAACAATAGAAGTACTAACAGAGGGTTCTTGATGTACCAAAAATTCCGAATAATGTTTTTTTTTTATTCTTTGGATAGAATTTTTTTGAAAAAGTGTGAAAGAATCATGTGTTGTTCAGGTATCGAAATCTAATTGAGGACTCAACCAACTCACTGCTTTTATGCATTATATTTGGTAGGGACCAGATTATTATATTTTGACACTCCTGTAAAACTGACAGTCACTCTTGAGTAACAATTTAAACTAAGACGCCAAAATGTTATAACAGTAACCTCATATGTATGTGCACTATTATCACAGCTACTCAAGGTTTTGTCTCGTAGCTGCACTGTGATTTCTGACTTCATCCGCATTTCGAGAAGCTTCAACACCCTCACCCGTGGGGTACAATATTTATCCCTCTCTTCCCATGGACCCCGATACAGTTGCGGTCATCCTTAATGCATCTGGAAGTGGAATTTTAACTACTATTCTTAAATCAGGTATACTACCACAACTCACCACCAAAAAACACACTAATATACAAAAACAGACACACCCATTAATTTAACACATATAATTTCTATATAAAAAAAATTGCAATAGAAACCATACAGAGAAAGGTTGTTGCATATCTAACAAATTTTTGTTTATCAAAGTTTGAAGCTTCGTCTATCTTCAGATGGGGGTCAACTCTCCTCAAAGGATCGATTTGTACCCCATTACAGTATAGGTAGTGCAGGTACTCGTACTTCTCTTCAGCCTTTTCTTTGTACCGAAGTTTTGGTCCAGTCATATGTGAATTCCTTATCTGATTGAAGATCCACTTTAACATTCTACTGTTGCCAAATTATGAGTAATATTTTCTCAGTCATACATTATACCTTAATGGCCGCATAATATTTGGCACGTTTATATTACAACGATGGTTGTATATTTTTCTTCAATTGGTAGCTCCAATGGGGCTTTAGTTGGGTAAGTTAAAACAACGAAAATATCCCAACTTAGATAGTTCTAATATACCTATTATGGAACAGTGGGTATCATAACTCAGTCCAAAATTAGAAGTTTGATAAAGCAGTTCAGACCAAAGCTAATTAAAAGAATCGTGAGGTAAAAATAGATAAAGACACAATCCCAATTAAATATTAATCAATGACCAATTTCTGGATTCGTGGAATATTTTAGGAGACATACCATCCATAGAGGTAACCGTACACCCATCAGAAATTCGAAGAATTCAATGGAAGCAAAATCCGACCCAAATTGAACAATGAATAGATATGGCGAATATGAATTTATTGTTGGATTCTCTGGGGTAAACCAACAAACACAAAAAACCAAAAAGAAACCAAATAAAAGGATGAAAACTTACAAATTGGTTGTACCCTAGTTCTTTATTTTCGAAATACCCAAGATCAAAGTTATATAATACATAAAAATCATAAAATCATGATTTGTTAACATGAATTACCAACTGCCAATAACCCAAAATTTTGATCTCAAAGTTTGAAATTTGAATGGAAAACAATGAATCAACGCGCGTATAGGAGATACTAACATGTATAATGAATAGCAGAAGAGAACTGCAAACTCTGGATGCAAGTAAAAAAATTTATCACAAAAACATAAATTGGGTGTTGTTTATGTTAGCTATTAACTTCTCCAATCACCGATAACTTCATTTAATGCAAGCAAACACTTGCACATAATCCTACTAAAATACCTCAATGTATTGAGCCTACATACAATTCATCTAACAATAAACTTGTGACTGAGCATGAAGTTACCAAGAACCAAAATAAAATTAGAAATTGAACATAGTTTTCCTATCAAGCATTTTTTACAAACCAATAGAGTCAAAATATATTGTAACTAACATCAGCTGAGTAAATCCACTACTAATCTATAACCAGGTGAATAGATTAAATGATATAGTTTATTAAAAGAGAAATTAAATGATATAAAAAAAGTGAAAAACACATATAAAAGAAAGTTATACATATGGGTCTGAAAAATTATAAGCGTTACTACCTTAATAGTTTTTTCTAGTTTCATTGATATTAAGTGTGTTTCTCGTCAAACTTACTTTTTCTTTTCATCTAGCAGTGCAGTCATATAATTGAATGTGCAACGTGCAAGAATAACCATACTAAGTTGGGATGTTACTAATTTTCAAAGAATAACCATAATAAGTTGGAATATTACTAGTTTTCAACTAGCACTGCAATGACATAACTGAATCTGCAACATCTAAGAGACCGAAACCTATGAGTATGAATTGTTGGTGTGTGAAAAAACTTCCAAGCGCCTAAGCGTAGATCGGAAATGTACGTTATTTATTTTTTATTTTTTTATGTAATAGTGAGGATATGATACTGGTTGCTTTTTATTTTATGTTTGGAACTGTAGTTAAATACCTATATATATGACCACTTCAATAGACGACGAAGGACTACATAAGCTCAAATCACCTTCAAACTCAAAAAGTTGAAACTCCTTTTTAAGGTATCTTTGACGCATTGGATAATCATTAGATGACATAACAATTTCCATGGTGTGAAGCTCATCAGGTTTCATATAGAATGACAATATCGAGTTCGATAGGCTTTTCCCATCTAATACAAGGTACATTCAACCATCCAGTAAAAGGTTTTGTTAGTGAATATACAAGTAATATTTTGTTTTTCTACTTGGAGAATAAGGGAAACTACCAACACTTCTTCTATACTTAGTTCTTAAATTAAGAAATCTGAAAGTCAAAAGTTTCGAAGTCAAGGTAACATATATGACCACTTCGTACTCTTTTCTGCTTGGAACGGGTCAAGGACTACATCAAGAAGTCACAATTGCTTGTTCCATGAAAGCGCCGAACCATATGCGCCATAGTTTGAATAACATAAACCTATCATATGAACTGCAAAGAATAATTTTAGTTTTGCATTACATGAACTAATATCCAAGCTTGTAGCCTTATTAACGTTTTTAGTTTTATCATCATCAGAAGAAAAAAATTTGATGTTATTATCAACCTATCGGATAAGAGGTTGCACAAAAATGGTTGGAATAGCTTTCCCTTGGTTTAAATGCGTACGCATAACGTACCATTCGTGATTAAGTCATACTCCCTCCGTTTCTACAAAAGAGATAGTATCACTTTCTCATTTTACCCTAAAAACAAGTCAAAATGAAAAAGTGATAATATCTCTTTACAGAAGCAGAGGTGGTATAATAAATCATATGAACTAGCTTGTCAGAGCTAAAAGATGCACTTTACTGGAAGTTTAGGAAGTATGCTGGTCATGCTATCAAAAAGAAAATATGGAATATAACCCGCCTCAGTTACTTGACCATATTCATCGGCTTGTGCACAATCTCTTTTTTTTCCCTTTGGCAATATATCAGTGACACTTACCCTAAAAGATTATTGCAGTCGATATGATCCCCAGGGCCCCGAGAATACAAAACATTCAACCAGGAATAGTAAATACAGAATCTGAAGTCAGTGACTCGGTGTTAGATCAGTTCTACAAGGAGATCCAACACCCAATCGCAAGCGTGTTGTCAGGATTTTTTGGAGTATAAAGTTATACCATGTTTGTTTGCATCTGACTCGCCATCTGGGTATGAGTCAACCTATGACTCAACGCGGGAGAGATGTCAGATTGTTTGTTTTTAATTTTGAGTCAGAGCTGACGCGATACCTGATTCGTACCCATTTGAGTCAGGTAACAAAATATTCCTGACTCATTGGATCAAATCACTTACCCACATGTTTTTGAGTTAGTTGAGTCAAATCTGACTCACAAAACAAACATCCAGGTAATTCCTGTCTGATCCAGACGAGTTAGATCCAGACGAGTCAGTTGAGTCAGCTGTAAACAAACAAGGTGTTAAACCCGACCCAAAACATCATAAACGCATTATTTCCCTCTAAATCCCTGAAATCTTACTTCATGAACTAATTTCTTGTTGGCAGATTCCTATTAGTTTTCCAGTTAATTTAATGTCGAAGATCCATATTCGATGTACATGTGGAGGAGTGAAGTGGAAATGTAAGGATCATACTGTAACCCCAAGACAGTAATAGAGCCATGGATCTTTTTTTCCAATGTTCAGTTGAGAAAGAGAAGCACATGCCTGGAAGAGAAGGGAAAGTGAACTTGTCAGTAGTTTGTTTTTCATGATTAATAGCATACAAATGTAAAGCTTCAAAATATTTTCCATGCTGAACAAGGGTCATGATCTTACAAGTTGCTGATATTGAAAATTTACGAGAGTATAAGAGGGAAAATTCAAGAAACAGAATAAAGAAGTAAACTGGTATTAATGGGCCGGACGGCCCGGAACAGTTTATAAGCCTCGTTGTACTCTTCGTTTTAGCTCGTACAAGTATATTCAAAATCAAATAAATGTTAGAAAATTTGAGAAATGACCAGAGAAAAGACGGAATCAGACTCGGCTGCCTTGCACTATAACAGTGAAGAAGAATATGCAGAATGGCCGAAGCAGAGAAACGGCGAAGTCAGAAGTCTACTTCTTTCAATTGTATATGTACCCACATTGAATGATTAATGGCCCTCTGGAGGCTGGAGTCTTGATCAGATATCTCTGGCGTCTGGAGAATGGCGTCTCCGTGTAATTTGCTACTACTCTGTCTCAAACTGGAGCTTCTCCATGCACAAGTTCATACTTCTCATGTGTTTGTGACTTTGTACAGATCATAACTGCAGGAACTAAAAATTGATGTATTCTTCATAGGGTTCCATTGTCATGTTTGAATTCGTTTTTCATTCTTTGGAGGAAATTTCAAACTTCTTCAACCTGCAATTCAGAACAACCAAGAAGTTAATGTGGATTGAACTTGTATGATTGGTGTGCATGTGTATGAGAGTGCAGAGTTGCGTTCAATCAGTCATATGTATCCTCCTAAAATGAAACAAAGTATAACAAATCAGATGAGAATGATTGTAGTGACCTGAGGGAGGCCCATTAACTCGAGAACGGCTTTTTGTGGTGTTAGTTCATTGTCAATTATGCGAGCAACCGCTGTCAATACTGGCATCTTTACATTATATTTCTGGGCCAATGCAATCACAGCTCCAGCTGTTGATACGCCTTCAGCTACCTAAAATCAAGTCAATAACAATCACTTTTCATAATCAAAAAGTTGGAAACCAAGAAGAAAAGGACCAATCTTCTTAAACACCTGATTCATGGAACTCAATATATCATCAAGAGTCTCCCCCCTTCCAAGACGTACTCCTAGTGTTCTATTTCTTGAAAGATTAACAAAACATGTAAGCATAATGTCCCCGCTTCCAGATAATCCGGTGATTGTTGCTGCCTTTCCACCCATCTTGAAATCCACAGAACAGAAAGCAATTTTAGACAAATTTATATTTCTTATACACATGACAAGATTTAGGTCAATAGGTATTCAATAGAGAGGGCTTGTCAGACAGAAATTCTCAGAAACCCGAAGGAAATAAAAACGGAATACCTTTGTTGCTAACCAACGTATCTCTGAACAACCTTGTGCGACAAGAGCTGCCATAGAATTGTTTCCAAGTTCCATCCCTTCTACAATTCCAGCAGCTATTGCAAGAACATTCTTTAGTGCACCTGCAATTTCCACTCCTGTAACATCACTGAAATTTAACAGGTTTATGGATCAGATTTGCTGTATGTATAGCAAGTATCAGGTATAGACTAGGAGCTTTCTACCTTGATGTGCTGATCCTCAGATGCTGAGAAGATAGAAGTTGCTGAACAGAACTTGCCAGTTTCCGGTCTTTTGATGCCACCACCATTGCTGAAGAAGAAAAATAAGCAAAAAGATATATTGAATACTTATTCCAATTCACTCACAACATCAATGTGAACATACATTACTCAAATGTGGTGGAGAGTTTTCGACAACCTGTTGGCAATTTCTTCATCAGCTCTAATGCAAAAGACGGCCCTGATAATGCAACAAACGGCTGGCGAGGGTTCCCTAATGCTTGAGGAATAATCTGAGACATCATCCTCAGAGTATTCAACTCTAAACCTTTACTGAGGGATATGATTGGTAGGTTCGAGTTAACATGCTCCGATATATCCTCCAGAAAAGATGAACTGAACTGCATCAAGAAAAACTGAATTAAGAGTACGCTACTAAAATTAACTAATCAAAACAACAACACCTGCAGATTAACATACAGGAAACCCATGAAAAGAGGAATCAACAGACCTGCACAGGAACAGCATGTAAGCAAAAATCAGCACCATCTAAAGCAGTCTTTGCATCGGTTGTTGCAATGACGTTATCCGGTAGCTTGTGCTCAGGAAAGTACTTGCTGTGACAACAACAAGACAATAACATCTTTCATTACACGCAATCAAAACTCCAAATCTCATTTCATAAGGTTATCATTCAAAACTATGTTTTAAGTGCAGCACACAATAAGCAATTACCAGTTATAGTGACTCTCATTTATCGATAAGCAAACGGCAGGGTCTCGTAAAAGCATTGTAACCTCCATTTCAGCTTTATTGTTTGCAACATGAGCAGCCATTGCTGTACCAAAAGACCCACCTCCAAGAACCACAACCTAATACACATCAGACCAAAATTCCCTTCATTCATTAACAGAACAATTCCATTTTTCTCCTATAAATGTGCAATAATCTCCATTTTTCACAGTAAAAATTCCAATTGGGGCCATAAAATTGATCCAATTTTGAAATAAAACAATTGTACTAATCAAATTGATTGAGAGAGTGAACCTTTTTGGTGCGTTGAAGAACATCAGTCTTGTTTTTGTTTCTCCAAGAACGAGACCATCGAACTAATTTCTCCCAAGCAAGTTTCACAGTCTTTCTTCGATCTTTTTTACGGCTCTCGGTAGTAGAATTAGAAGATGGGCTGGAGTTGGAAATGGAGATGGAGCTGGAAATGGAGTCTCTTGGCTCTCTAATTTCTCCTCCATTGGGATTAGGGTTGGGGATGATTTCAATTGGTGGTGGTTTAGGTTGTGGGGGATCAATAGCTCCAGAAGAAGAAGCGGAACAGTACAAGGGTTTAAGAAGAGGAGGAGGAGAATGTAGATACAGTAAAACGGATTTTGACTGGTTGTTCTGAAGTCCAAGAAAATGGGGTTTCTGGGTATGGGAATATATTGATGATGAAGAAGAAGAGGAGAGATGAAGATTTGAAAATGGCGGTGGTTCTAACAGAGCCACCATTTGGAAAGATGGTGGTGGTGGTGGTCGCTTGCACTGAGTGTGGTTACATGGATAACGGTTCTGTGATAAATGAACCTGCCCTTGGTGCCACTTGCGCCTCATGGGCCAATATCTGCTTTTAAGGACCCAACGAACCATGGCTGCTAATGGGTTGCCACTTGCACATAATTTAGAAACCTGTTTTGAGGCATACTGAATTTTTTCGAGGCATACTAAATAATACCAAAATAGGGTCACTAAATAAAAAACAACATCACCCTTATCCACCCTTTTTGATAATGGCATAACTACCCTTACATAACTAGTGTTAATGATTATGATTAGATTTGATTAATTAAATTTTTTATGGATTGATTAAAAATTAAATTATTAGTGGTAAATTAGTAGAGAAATCAAATTTATGTGAGAGAGTTGGGATTTTTGAGAGGAAGAAAAAGAAGAAGAAGTGAAAAAAACTTGGGTTTTGAGATTTTAGTGATTTGAAGTGACCAAAATGTGTGATTCAAATCAGAGGTAGACTTCTATACGAGGTTTAATGTCCTTTTTATAAGTTGAATCTGTCAAAAAATTGAATTTTTAAAACCCAGATCTACTGACCATATGAACAGTTCGGCTGAAAACTTGTTAGCCGAACCTCTTTTTTTTGAAAATATACCTAGGTTCGGCTAACAACTTGTCTACAGCAGCAGCAGAGTTCTAGCGGCGGCACCCGGCGACCTCGCCGGGCAGCTCTTCCCGGCGTCAACTCTGGTTGCCGGACCAAACTCCGTCAGGCAGCGGCCAGTGAATTCTCTGTACTTCACAGCGCATTTTATTCCCATGGTCTCTGGATGTTTTCACCCCACTCAGTTGAACTGCAGGATGTTTCCACCCCACTCAGTTGAACTGCAGGATGTTTCCACCCAGCCGAGCCAAGACGAGTCAACTCAGCCGAGCTAGCTCACCTGTTGAGTCGAGCCAATCTTGATGGATACTTCTGCCCCGTTCGCTTTGGCCCGCCCCACTTCGTGGGCTTAGCCAATTGCACCATTTCTTGGGCTTGGTCACTCAAACCTATGTTTGCTCGGCTAGTTCCATAACCCTAGAAGAATATTCCAGAAGTTTCCAGAATACTTGGTGGCCAATTCATACAGGGAATATTCTGGAATATTCCAGGAGGCATGCAGGGCAAATTTATGCCAGGAGTCATGCAGGGAAAATTAAGGCAAATTTATGCCAAGAGGCATGCAGGGAAAATTAAGACAATTGATGCCAGGAGGCATGCAGGGGAGTTAATACAATTTATGCTCACCTCTTACCTCGAAATTAAGGGAAGACCCTGATTGTCAAGCTACAAATAGACGGGTTCACAACCCTAAAATGGTAAGCAATCTTCTCCACTAAAACTTCTGTGAAAAACTCTAGCTAACTTGAGCATCGGAGGGTTTTTGCAGGTACCCCCCACACCCCCACCCCCACCCCCAACATTGTTCACATGGAGAGAAAGGTAGCAGTTCGATCAACATCATCGTCAGATTCGTGTTTGGAGGTGAAAATATTTCGCCGTCCAAACAATTCACTTGGTTGTTTCACAAATAAAAAAAAAAAGAAAAACATAAAGTTTAAATAATGATAGAGAGAATACATCATCCTTTTGTAAATCCAAATGGTTTCTGAGTGCAATCTTAAGTACATCGATATAAAACCAAATAATATGTAAGTAAACATTGTCCTAAGTTATGCTAAAAAGGGTAGATAATATTGAATATCGCAATTCAATAATGGTTTATCAAGGAAGTTGTCTTGTCCTCCTAGCCCTTCCTAAATGGTATACGTAGCTTACTTGGTGCCCATAGCTTCCTTGAAATAATGGTTTTAAGGTTTCCCAATCCTTCCGTGGCGACCCACTTAAATTATAAACAAAGGTTGACACCAAATATAACTAGATAAATCTTTTTAAGAAAAACATTAGATACAAGGAGTGTTTATTTTCCTGAAATATTTCATGCATGTATATGGTTTTAAAACTTCCTATCTCTCCTTACAACGCTACAAAGCTTTTGGTGTTTGATTAATGGGATTACTATCAAACATGATATCGTAGAATATTCCATACCAACATTACTAATTTCAGGAAGATTTTCGGGGACTGCGTAGCCATTTGTTAGCTTGATGTTGAGTTAAGAGTGGGAGACATACACTACATGCTCTTGCCACATAAATATCAATAAATGATGGTAGCTCATCATTCAAGTTATATCATAACAACTTCAGGTGGATTTGGTTATTTTAAATTCAAGTACACATGAGCGTTAATCAAAATTGATACTGAAAATGAAACAGAGAGTTCTAAGCATCCAACCTTTTCAGTCAGTTGTCCATATCCAGAGTAGTCGTACCGGTAAACCATGGAATCAAAGAAGAACAAAAAGATAAGATATTAGCATTAAAAACAACTGATTCCACATGACACTAAAACCCTATAATTTTGATTGCACATTCAACTAGAAAAACCCTATGTATCAAAGGAAAAACCATGAACCCATTTGACCTAATTCCCAATGGGAAAACAGAAACGAAATAAATCAAACCTGTCTCAAGATAAGTGATATACCATGAACTGATTGGAGTTTTCTAATCTTCGTTGCATACCAACCCAACTCAAATTTTGAATCACCGTCGGTATACGGATTCCCCTCTACTTCCGCTGCAGATACATATAGCTATTAAAAATTCCAATAAATTTAACTTTGAATAATATTTTCGGAGATATACGAGCATAGTGGTGTTGCTCGTATAGAGCTCCTAGAACTGTAGGAATGAAAGTAGTGAAGCAAGACTTAGTTACTTGTAATCTTTCTTCTATTCAATTGATTTTGCTTGCTTGAATATAAATTAAATGGAGTTGCCTATTTATAGGCTTACATTTAACAACCTTCTTAACTCTAGAAGCTTCTGTAGCTATCTAGTCTTACGGACTCTCTAGAAGACTATAGCCACTAACATTTCTTTCTTTTACATTAAGTTGTTTGACTGACCTTATATTCTTTTTCTCTAGAATAATCTAGGACATGTTTAGACTAGGAAAAGTTTTAGCTGACTTAGCCAAATCTTGATCGACTTTGGCAACTCTAGTATATTCTAGAGTATTATCTTCTTCATTTATCTATTAGTTATCTATATCATTTTAGAAATTACAAATTACATGTTCCAACACCCCCCTCTTAATTTGTAATGGTCTTCATTATGGTATTCACCTAGCCTTCAATTGCCATTAGCCTCTTATGCTTTTGTTGGGGAATCTTTTTGTTATGCAGCTCCCATCTTCTAACAGTGTCTCCATATCTATTGTTTTAGATCTTCTATGGTGACATGGTATTTTTGAAGCCCGATCGTTGTAGATTCAAAGGCTCTGTCTTGTGCCGGTACTCTCCTTCTCCTTTACGGTTTAGACCGAACTTGACCGACTTAAATTCAGAGGATTTCCCTCTTGTTGATATCCCCGGATTACACAAAACTTAACCATCGTAGGTTCATATGTTCCGCCTACTCAACTGTAAGGATCCACAAGCTCGTCAACGCCATTTGACCAATCAAGAGACGTTTTAGACGCTAATAACTCGATTAAATATGTATGAACCTTAATTAATAATAATTAGTCTAACTACGATCTAGATATGAAACTAGTATCACTAAATAGATCTCGAAAAGATATGCGAAATGGACTGCTCGAACGTATCATTCGGATACCGTACGAAGATGAAATCATCGGAATCGTGAGAAGGGCAAAATAATCTTTTTTCTATTGAATCGATCTGGATGCCCATATCAAAACGAGTGGGTGTAGTAGTATTTTCCTTTGGCCTTATCCCAAGACCATTCGATAGAGAAAATCATTTTCTCTTCTTCTTTCTTTTTCTTCTTCTTTCTTTCTCTCTTTTCTCTGTTCTTCGTCTCTGGTTCTTCTGTGAGAGGATTATGAGGTTGTGAAGTCGCTAATCTTAATTTAAAGGTGGTGTTGATGCGATTATCGTGTTCAGAATTCACAGAAAAGGTAAATCGGGGATTCATTTAGGGTTTCTGCTTTGATTGATTTTCTTTATGAAATTGAGTATGTTTTGGTGAATAAATTCTTGGGTTCGTTGTTGATTAGAGTTTAAAGGGTTGTTTGAGGTTTAATTTTAGTTTCTATATCAAATCAATTTGGGAATTAGGGTTTTTATAATCACAGACCTAGGGTTCCTGAGTTTGAGTGATAGATGAAGAAGATGAGTTAATAGTGGTGATTTAAAGAAGTATTGGTGTTGTTATAAGCTAGGGTAAGTAATTGAATTTGGGTTCTGAAGAATGTAGAAGAAAAAATAATTTAGAGAATTGTTGTTGTGGTTCAAGTTGCAGAAATTGAGTTGAAGCATCTCATGGTTGGAATACATGAGTTATGTTTGAGTGGGTTTGTTGTATTGGTGTTTTGAGATTGGGAGAACAACAAAGTAATCAATAGAACTGTTACAGATGAAATTCAAGATGCAGATGTGGAGCATGAATGATTTGTTGGTGTTCTTTGTGTAGAACTGGATCTGGTATTGGTGATTACAGTTATTGATGAAGTTGTTTTGTTGTTAGAGTTGGGTTCTGGTGTTGTTTGAGATGAATGTTAGGTTTTTGTAGGAAAGGTTCAGTGGGGAAGTTAAAATTGATGTTTGATGAAGAACAAGCTGAACTGAGGAATGGTGGTATTAATGCAAAAGAGTTGTAGTTCAGTTACGTATGATACATATGGAAGAGCTGATATGGATTTGCAGTTAGAGGAGTGGATGTCTGTGTTGATAGGTTGGATATAGTAATGGGGATAATGTTGCAGGAGTTGGTTGTGATGAATGGAAGAGTCAAAAGATTATAGATGGTCTGTGTTGTTGAAGCAAGAGGTGATTGTAGTTGCGGGTACCAGCAGCGTGATAACGAGTATGTGAACGGATTATTGTAGACTTGACAGAACTACATGATTTGGTATGAAGTTTATGACTCAATGGAGGATTAGAGTTGATCTACAATTGTATTTGGTTGAACTGGTGGAGAATATGTTGCGAGTACAAGGTTGTTGAGATAAAGATGAAATAGTTAGTTGAACTGAAACTACATGATTGTAATGGTTTTTGAGTTACAAGATTATGTATTGGAATTAGAATTAGAGATGGTGAACATAGTGTTTGAACTGAATCAAGGAAGAGATGTAGTATTAGTCTGAGTTGTGTGTGTGTTTTGATGCATTAGCTTGGCCTGAATTATGACTCAGGCCTTGTGTTGTTTTGTCAGTCAGATGTCTGACTGGTTTTGTGTTCCTGACTCAGTTATCTGACTGAGTTGGTTATGTGACCAGGAATTGACCCCGATTTGACTCAGAGACCTGACTAGTTAACCAGTGGACCTTTGACTTTGACTCTGTTTAACCTAGACTTGACCTGACCAGACTGGACTTGGACTTGACCCTGGACTTGAGTATTACGACGTTGACCGTTAATTGACCATACGTTGACCGTTAGTTGATCCGTTTGGACTGGGCCTTAGATTAATGGGCATATTTATTAGACTTGGCTTAGAGTTAGTTTTCCTATCTTGATGAATTGGACCCCTTATTGTCTGAATCAGCCTTTGATTTCTTCTACAAAGTTGTAGATCTTCTTAAGACTTATCAAATGGACTACAGAACCAATCTAATTGAATTAGTAAACCTTTAGATATGCTAAAGATAGATAATGAAAAGGTGTATAATCATATATGGGCTTAGAACCATTAGATAGATCACATAGCCTATAACTAGAGAATTGTATGAGATTATGTTATGAGTTTTGTGTGAGCGTTTTGGATAATCTCTTAGAGTGCTTGTGTGATTAACAATTACTCTTTTACTAACAACGATCGATTCAAAGGATGAATCAGTGGATTGTGGATCTCGAGGTAGGCGAGGCATGTCATCAAGTCAGGTGGGAACCTTATAACCTTCTTGTAATCATTAAGCTTTCTTATATCTGCGAGCATGATGTGTCTTTACTACTCTGTGTGCATGATTGCGTGTACTTTGATGTATTACTTCTATGTTACTTTTGTATGCAATGTATGTTATATCTGCATGTACGATGTTTGCTACGATGTGTTTGTCTGTGATATGCATTGTGGGATTCCCTGCGAGGAGTGTCTGTGTTTCCCCGCGGCTCTTAGCTAAGTTAAGTAAGGCGGTAATTCATCCGTCGACAATATTATTTAGTAGGGCGGTAATTCATCCGTTTTAATATTATTATATCTATTTCATTTAGTAGGGAGGTAATTCATCCGTTTGAATATTATTGCTTATTAATATAGTAGGGCGGTAACTCATCCGTTTGAATATTACTTAGTTGGGCGGTAATTCATTCATTATGATATTATATATACTATTTTATTTGAGGGAAATCACTCGTGTGCATATTATGCTTGTTTGACTAACTTTCTGATCTTGATGGTAATGTTCTGAATCATGGTTTGTATGGGCACTCCGTGTGGACAATGTTATTATTATTGATTAGGGTTGCTCTCGCGTCGTCTTCTCCAATGAGTTTGGCGAGGTTAGAGTGACACTTGCTTCATGATGCATAATTGTTGAACTAGGCTAGTTTCTTCTTGTTTCTTTCAATTTATATTCTTTTAGAACTGTGAAGCATGTTAGTGATTACTTGAGAGTTATAAGTTTTCTCTGAGCACCCTTTTGGGATGATGTGCTCACTCGTTCCCACTTCAGTTTCAGTTACCAGAAGAAATGGTGCACGTGAAGATATCCGTTTTCGTAGTTTAAAGCGTTACCGAACTGTGTTGTGTTTATGTATCTTTTGAATATGTGTATTCTTTATTTATTGCAAAACAACACACTAATATATTAATATCATTTGAGAGTTCTTCATTTATAAATATCAGAGTGTTGGATTTAAGTTTGGTTTTAGTTCACATTATGTAAATATGATTTTTTTAAATCGTCAATCTGGATTGGATTCTTCAATTAGTTTGTAATCCTATTAGCTAAGCAGGTTTATGATTTGGGTCGTCACATCAACTTTGTGAGTAGACTATTTTCACAGGATGGCTCTTTTTTTTACCATCTCTGTTATTTGAGGAGGCATTCTTTGATGCTCTCTTCCCTCAAATTTTTCTCTAGAAATGCACTCTTTTGTGCATCTCTCTGCGAGGATGGAAACTTCTCTTCTTGTGTTTTTTTTTATTATATTTTTAAGAGGAGGATATTTCACTTGAACCGAAATATTTCAAGAAATTTTGGTGTTGTTCTTCGGCTTTCACTCTTACATTTTTAGCTAGTGACATATTTTCATGGAGACAGTTTTGTATCTTCTTCTTTTTTGTTTGTTTTTAACTTGGATTTGGGTGATAATTAGTTTCTAATGGAGTTGTAAAACAAGTAATGAACTTGAAAAATTGAGACATACCTTGCGTCTTCTCATCTTTTTATACTTCATTTGCGCGGAATCACCTTCGTCAACTTGTAGCGGAAAACTTAACGCCCATTTGGATGGAACTCGCTCTGATACCATGTTGAAAATTCTTATAAATTTAACTTTGAATAATATTTTCGGAGATATACGAGCATAGTGGTGTTGCTCATATAGAGCTCCTAGAACTGTAGGAATGAAGGAAGTGAAGCAAGACTTAGTTACTTGTAATCTTTTTTCTATTCAATTGATTTTGCTTGCTTGAATACAAATGAAATGGAGTTGCCTATTTATAGGCTTACATTTAACAACCTTCTTGACTCTAGAAGCTTCTGTAGCTATCTAGTCTTACGGATTCTCTAGAAGACTATAGCAACTAACATTTCTTTCTTTTACATTAAGTTGTTGGCTGACCTTATATTCTTGTTCTCTAGAATAATCTAGGACATGTTTAGACTAGGACGGGTTTTAGCTGACTTAGCCAAGTCTTGACCGACTTTGGCAACTCTAGTATATTCTAGAGTATTATCTTCTTCATTTCTCTATTAGTTATCTAGATCATTTTAACATTACAAATTACATGTTCCAACAATAGCGGTATGAAGAACAATAACGGTAGTAGATCACCATCAATTGGACAATTGGATTAAGTTATAACCATCTTCCATCCATTTATTAGCACCCAGAACATCTTGGAGATAACTCGACAGAGTTGGAGAACTACAAAAACAGGATTTGTATCTCTAATTCGAAAGAATGAACTGGATTTCTATAACAGAGTTAAAACGACCATTTCCTATCCGGGTATACCGACCAAACCCGTTTGAATCTAACTTAACCAGAGTACTGAACCAGTTTCTGCTTGGGTCATCCACCTGTTTCTGCTGAGGGTTTAGTAAACACTATCTCTTATACTTATGTTGCTGAACTTTTTCATGAAGGCACTAGGAATTGGAATGTGTCTCTTATTCATTATCTTTTTGAACCTATTAGTGCTAGTAAAATACTTGATATGAATGTCCCTGTTATAGGAAATGATACACTAATTTGGTTGCTTTAAAGGAAAGGTTTGTTTTCTGTTAAAAGTGTGTATAATGTTATGACAAATCAATCTCAAGTTATTACTGGTACTTATGTCATTCCTCAACAGGTTTGGAAAACTTTGTGGAAGGTTAAACTTCCTCATAAAGTCAAGTTGTTTGTTTGGAAATGTGTTAAAGACATTGTTCCAACTAGGGATAAACTATCTAGGTACAAAAGTGGTATTGAAACTCACTGTAGTTTGTGTGGATCTGCTAGTGAATCCAGTGATCATATTTTTCTCATTTGTCCATATGATAGGTCTATCTGGTTATCCTTAAGCATTAATGTGGGTAATATTTTGTCTCAGCATGGTTCTTTCAGAAATTGGGTTATTTCTTGGTTCCATACAAGTGCTAATTTGAACTTTGGAACATGGATTTCAAGGGAGAACTTAAATAAACTTCTTATGGTTTATGTTTGGTCAATTTGGAAGGACAGATGCTCCAAAATATTTCAGAATCATAATCCAAACAGGGTTATGACTCTTGATAACATAAAAAAGTTGGTTTATTTTGTTCCTTCTCATTCTGTAAATCCTAATATTCAGTTGTAGATTCACAAATGGAAGCCTCCAGATTTTGGATATATGAAAATCAATATAGATGCATCTTTCTTTAAAGAAACTTTACAAGGAGGTACAAGACTGATAATTAGATATTTTGCAGGTCACTGCCTTGGTGTGCAAGGGCAATACTTTGATGGAGGAATGATGCAAGTAATAGAGGTGGAGGAACTGGAATGCAGAGCTATGATGGCAGCTGTTTCTTTGGCGGTTTCAAGAGTTCTTACTCATGTAGTTTTTGAATCTGATAGTGAAGTCTTGATTAAGTCCATTAATGAATAAGTCCCTATGTTCATTGGATGAACCAAGGTTTAGTTTTAGACATTAAGTATCTGTTGAATAAAATTATGCACTGGAAATGTAACTCAGTTAGGAGAGATTCCAATGCAGTGGCTGATAAAATTGCCAAGAAAGCTAGGATCTTAAAAGTAGATTTTGAATTTTTTGATGAGTTTCCTTCAGATATCCAAGGTTGGATTACTCAAGAGTATGTTGTAAACTCTAATTAAGATCAATGAAATTCTTTTTGAATCAAAAAAACCGGAGTACTGAACCTAACCTGACCAGGGAGGGCAGTGTTGGCATAAATCGGACCAACTCAGTTAACGGGTTCAGCTGACTCCAACTCGCACATGGTAGTTAGCTTTTTGAAGAGTTGGACTGTCAGCGAACCTTTCCGTGAAATAGTGAATTTCCTTGAGGTTCGCTCCGGAAAGTTGGTCAATAAATACATCAAATTAAGAATACATAAAATAAAAGAAATCCACCATTTTTTTCTTTTTATTAATATCATTTATTTGGGACATTGGGAGGACAAGATTAGAGAGACATCAACTTAGAGAATGTCCCTAAATTTCACAACAACAACCATATAGATTTATAACTTTAAATCGGTTAACATCAATCTTTTCCTCATGATGACGCACACAGATTCCTCTTAGCTCATAACCTACATTTGAGCATTCAAGATCACAATCACGATCTGTTTTACATGGTTTTCTGATTTGTTTACATTCGAAATCATTTGTTGTTTCTCCTGCACCATTTGTACATATAACCGTGCAAACGCCGAACATCAATTGATTAGTTGATCGTTATAAACTTAAATAAGATTGCATTTGAAATTTCATATTGAAAGTATACATATACTAACCAGTAATTGATCTTGCAGTTGCCTCGACAGAGTTGGAAAAACTCAGAAGAAGTAAACATAAGCTTAGAGCCACAACAAGCTGAGTAGTAAAATTGGACATTTTCAATTGAGATTTTGGGGTCGGATTTCATTGGTAGTCTAAATTAGCTTGTTCATGCAAATATTTATAATGGCTCCTTAGATTCTCACTAGATTGTTTAAATGCATATAAGATATCATATTTATCACAGTATCTTGTTTGTAATGAAGAGATATAAATATATGCGTCGCATTAACTTTTGGAGACCTTCATAACCTACGGGCTATTATTAGCAAGCTTTAATTAATTATGCGTGTGTTACATTATAATCCAATACACGGTATTTCTTAACGGTTGACTCAAAATTACTCTTGTTCCTCCAAGGTTGCCTCACCATAGTCTAAAAGTTGCATTGTAAACTAAAAATATTCCTTGACACTTTTAAATTATGCGAAGTCCCAAAATTCGTCCTCTAGCCTAAAATTTGCCACCTAATCAAAATTTATATGATAACTTAAGATTTGTCAAAATTTTGTATTTTTTTCACCTGAAAACTATAAATAGTACAAAATTTGTATCATAATCAGGATTTTGTCAGGTGATCCAAAATCTGTAATCAATCATAATCCAAAATCTATTCGTTTTCACCTGAAATCTACCACGAGTCGACTACGTGACTTTAATGGTCTTATGGCCCAAAAACTATCTCGTAACTTAGAATCTAGTTGCTGCTGTGCAGAGGTATTGGAAGGTTCACCTTTGTTGTTTGTTTTTCCTTTTTTTTGAGGTGTTTCGGATTGGATAATCATAGGCATCGGCATATCACCATCACAAGCATTTCCACTAAATCCTCCGGATAACGAACATGAATCAGTCTTCCGCATCCAGTATTTGGTACAAATTCTTTTAAATTATGTTTATTTCCTTGTAAGCTTGTTCATTTCAAGAACCCGTCTCAAATGTTCATCGACTATTACTGTGCATATATATATATATATATATATATATATATGTTACAGGAACCTTATAGTGTTAATCCCATGACTCTCCTCATTGTATGCAAAATAGTACAATTGTCTTGAATTATCAGTACCCAAAAGAAAACCAAAGTTACCTGATGAATCAGCAGCAGCAGCAGAAGAAGAATGGAGATGATTTTTGGATTGAAATTGAAAGGGGGTTTTGGTATACCCCGTGATAGAACATGCAACAGAAATTTCCACGCACACGCCGATTAACCAAGCACCCAATTAACCTGCTCTTGGTGCCACTTGCCCCTCGTGGGAAATATCTAATTCATGCGGTTCAAACTTTATCAATTTTTTTGAAGCATGATATTTATCAAGATTAAACCGGTATTACACGTTGGTAAATTGTACCCATTGAGTCACTCATTACAATACAACTTATACATGAGGGTGTTGTGTGGTTCCATATTGTTGTTGAGAAATTTCCTATTGAACTGTCGCCCGCTACTCGGTTTGTGAGTCCGTCCGTCGCTTGATTTTTTTTCCCTATAGATATGACTTACAGCGCAATGTGGGATTTTGGCCGGTTTAAGCTTGATTTCGTCTATCCTAGTGATTAAGTACCAAGGTGGATTGGTATTTCAGATTAAAAATCTCTGAAGATTTTTCGAGTCCTTTACGAATTGCACCTCGGCCATCCACCTTTGCCTTATCGATTACTTAGTGACTCAAAATTGCCCTTAGTTGCCTAGTCATAGACCAAAAGTTGCACTGTTGATAAAAATCTACCTCGATAAATTTTTATTATAAATGGAGATCCAAAGTATGGTTGTTAGTCTAAAATTTTCCGAGGGACTCAAAATCCACACAATAATCCAAGGTTTGCCGATATGACTCAAAATTTGATCATTCCATTCAGGACTTGTTTTCTTCTTCTCTACTGGTGTTTGAAGGTTTTGTTGGAAAATAAGTACTCAGAGGATGAATTCAGAGAACAAAAAAGAATGTTGTATCACTGGAGCTTCAAGGTCTTGCGATTCTTTTCAGAAATTATTTTGACCTTTCCCAAATAATTGGAGAGTACAATCGGTCAGCGAAATATTGTTTTCAGGATACAATGAAGCCATAACAACGTTATTAGATTCAATGGTTGTACTCCCTTGACCCAACCAAGAACACACTGTAATTGATTCTGAAGATGCTTGGAGAGAAAGAGTTTTTGATGATTAAAATGGGAGAAAGCCTCCGCTATTTAAAGAGGAATTCATGCCGTTTGGATATGTCTTTTCATCTTCAACATACGCTTTTAAAAGGCATCGATCTTTTATAGATAACTGGAGAATTTTATTCATTAAATGATATCAGGTTCAATATACATGAATAACAAAGATTCAAAATATGTGAGGTCATTACTGAATTCCTCAACAACTGACTTGTCTTTCCTAACTTTTCTTGAGATAGAATTAACTATGTGATTAGCATTCCTTCTCACATAACTAATCTTTGGAAAAGTAAAAGAATTTAACATGAGTTTTATGTCTCTTATGAGCTTTCTATTCTCCCATCTCACATACATTGTGTTATTATTAATGGAGTTTACAACAACTTCAGCATCTGTAGCTATATGTAATATGTGTAACTCCATAGCTTTAACCCATTGTAATCCCTCCAACACAACCTTGTATTCTCCAGTTTCAGCATCAATCACTCCAGTTGCATAGGATACTTTGAACCCTGTTGAAAAAGCGGGGGTACAACAACCTCACTCAATATTTCGCTTAGCAATCTGTATGGACTAACTCCAATATACTTTCAAGAGAATCAACTAGACAGTCAGACTCAATCTTAAGAAAAAGTATATCAAAGAGTTATATCTCAATTTATCGATTCAATCCGCAATCAAACAAATAGGAATTTTCCAGCCTGATTGAATACAAGAGAAATAACTTGAACGGTACCAAGACCAATCAATTTCAATCAACAACCAAAGGTTTGATTTACCAATTGATCAATTCAACGCACAACTTGTGATATTTCAATTATATAACAAAATATAATACAGAAAAGATATAACACAGACTCCAGAAGTTTTGTTAACGAGGAAACCGCAAATGCAGAAAAACCCAGGGACCTAGTCCAGATTTGAACACCACACTGTATTAAGCCTCTAAAGACACTAGCCTACTACAAAGATAACTTCGGTCTGGACTATAGTTGAACCCTAATCAATCTCACACTGATTCAAGGTACAGTTGCGCTCCTTACGTCTCTGATCCCAGCAGGATACTATGCACTTGATTCCCTTAGCTGATCAAACCCACAACTAAGAGTTGCTACGACCCAAAGTCGAAGACTTGATAAACAAATCTGTATCACACAGAAAAGTCTATTTTATAGATAAATATGTCTCCCACAGATATACCTACGAGTTTTTGTTCCGTCTTTTGATAAATTAAGGTGAACAGGAACCAATTGATAACCCGGACTTTTATTCCCGAAGAATAGCCTAGTATTATCAATCACCTCACAATAATCTTAATCGATTAACGAAACAACTTATTATGGAATCACAAACGATGAGACGAAGGTGTTTGACTACTTTTCTATCTTGCCTATCAGAGATATAAATCTAAAGCCAATCTAACGATTGTACTCAATCACGATAGAAAATAACAAGATAAGATCACACAACTACAGAGAAAATAGTTGGGTTCGGCTTCACAATCCCAGTGAAGTCTTTAAGTCGTTAACCTACATGGTTTCGTGAAAAACCAAAGGTTAAAGGAGAATCGACTCTAGCTTATACAACTAGTATCACACAGGAGGTGTGGGGATTAGGTTTCCCAGTTGCTAGAGTTCTCCTTTATATAGATTTCAAATCAGGGTTTGCAATCTAAGTTACCTTGGTAACAAAGCATTCAATATTCACCGTTAGATGAAAATCTGATTAGATTCAAGATAATATCTTTCAACCGTTAGATCGAAATTAGCTTGTTATACACAAATGAAATTCACCTTCATTTAGGTTTTGGTAACCGTACCTAAACGTGTACACTTAGTCGGTTCAACAATAATTAACCAATGGTTAGCCATATGAGCACTTTCATATCAACCTTATTCATCTTTACCATAACTAGTTCAAATGACTTAAATGAACTAGTTAGAGAGTTGTTCAATTGCTTAGATCTAATAGAATTATATAAGACACAATCGAAGCAAAATCGATTTTGATTCACTCGAATCAATTCATAAACATTATATCCACGGTTTGCAAAGATTGCATTCCTTATTATATAAATGTTTTAGTTCATGAACAAACCGATTTTAGAAAGTAACCGTCTTAAGTATGCAAACGGGTACGCATACTTAAGTATCCGGATTGGGTTTGTATTTCACTCCCAAACTCCAGCAGAAATTCACGGAAGTGAAACTTCCGCCAGTACTCATACTTACCCGGATTTCCAACAACCGCCAGTACGCATACGGGTACTACTTTAGGTTCCCGGTTTTGGACTTTTACACAAATGTGAGAACACACTATGTTCATATCCAAACATGGCTACTTGATCTAAACTCTCATTTTAATCATTGAAACTTTCTTAGAGAATGTTAAAATAGTTGTTACCCACAAACGATTTTCATCAAAGCGATTTTCAAGTTATTGAAATAATCAATATGACTTTCGTCACGAGTAAAGATGAACTTGGCTAAAGCGAAAGCTTACAACCACATATTTTGAGAAATAGATAAGCGAGATAAACTCGGCTCGAAAAAGAAAATGTGTATAATTGAAGTCTATATAGCAATACGACTTTTGTCTCAAAATAGGAGATAGAATAGATAGACTTTTGAGCGATAGATAAGTTCAAGTCTCCACGTACCTTTTGTTGATAAAGTTCCACAAGTTCCCTTGAGTAGTTCTTCGTCTTCATTCGATGAACGTCGTGGAGTCTAAAGCTCAACTACACTTACTATCCTAGTCCGAGACTTAGCTATAAGTAGACTAAAAATCAAGACTTATAGTTTTGGCAACTAAACTTGACAAACAAGCTTGAGATAGCAACGCTTGCGAGTTCGACCGAGCAATGCTCTAACAATCTCCCCCTTTGTCAATTTTAGTGACAAAACTATCAATACATATGGAATACAAAATAAATAAACTTTGTAGCTTGATCTCCCTTGTTCTTCAACATTACTCGAAATCTTCGTCACTTCCAAGTAATCCAATGATTCCAAATATGTTCAACTCCGCATCATTGTTGTTGAAGATCCATAGCTATAACAATAAGAAAACAATAGCTCCAATTCATTGTTACACAGCATCAAAGTTCAATTGTATCACAACTTCGACAACAATACTATGGTGATATGTATCACTCCCCCTTAATCAATACTTCATCTCACATGAAAACCATTCCCCCTTACATAATGATCCAAAAACCATATGTATTTTTAGTGTAAACTACACATTAATTCTCCCCGTTTTTGTCAATAAAATTGGCAAAGGTACGAAAATTAGTGGGATCCTA
>JAJJMB010008202.1:1354090-1506279 GCA_023531105.1 Papaver atlanticum | reverse complement strand
AGATTTGGCAATTAAGCACAAGTTTAATTAAGAACTCTCCCCCATAAAATGTCATTCCCGAAAGAACAACAAGAGCGACCTTACTTTTACAAGAAAATAAGGATTTCTTTGGACATTAACAAATCACATGAAACATGAACAAAACAAGACAATACCAGAACCACATTCATTGGTATATTCATCAAAAAATGTATCCACAAATAATTTAAATGACTCTGTGTCTCACATGGGATTAATACTCGACTGACCACATGCATGCATATCAGAGGATGCAGAAAATGAAATGTCAGCTAAATTCTCATTTGGTCTAACTTGCATGGAAGTATTAAAGCTAAGCAACCGATATTGTATTCTAGTGTTCAAAGGGTTAAGAGAATTATCCTGAAAGATGCAGTCACATCTTTCTTTCCATATTATCCAGCATCCCACCATTGAAAGAGTTCTCCAATTGTGCATATCTGCCTCTCCTGCGTTTTGAACATCTTGAAACCAAGATATAATAGTATGACAGTTGTTGATTATCTGATCAATATTAATATTAATGAGAGATATCCAGACATCTTTTGCATGATTGCAGCTTAGTAACAAATGAAAGAGTGTTTCATCTTCTTGTTTGCATGGCTTTAATCTGACCCTTGCATGAATAATATCCTTTAAACACTTCCATGTGAAAAACTTTACTCGATGTGGTAGCTTCATCTTCGAGAGAGTGGGACCCTTCTCTATTTCAGTCAGGGAAATGAATGGACGAGATGAAGCCCTCTCATCATTTGGATTAGGAATGTGGCAGAGTGGGACCCTTCTCTATTTCAGTCGGAGAAAATCTCGGTTAATATATCATTTCCGTACTCCCCCACCATGAACACTATCTATATCATCTCCACAAAATACATGAAAAGAGGTTTCTTGTTGTCTCCTCTCTTCTTTATTTTTTCGAGCCGGCTCTGAAAACAACAATTTTATCTCTCTATGTGCCTTTCTCCACCTAAGTTCTTGGAGGATCCAGAGGGGATATTCTTTGGTTGTATCAAATATAGGATACTAAAATTGTGCATTGTACAGAGATCTTACCCAGGTACAGCTAGGCCCAGTTATATTTGGACATTAGGGAACCACAGAGAATTATAAGCGTTTAAGCATCAAATACCCCTTCAAGCCACAAGCAGCACACAAGAGACTTTCATTTAATTATTTTCCATCTGGTTTTACATTTTACAAGAATTATACCCTACACCTTTATACGGATTACGAATGAACCTGCAAAAAGAAGAAGAAAATATTGAATCATCAACCACACTGTTGAAGTCTTGAAGTTGGTCTATAATATACAAGTAGATGGTGATTTTGGCTAAGAAGTGTAGGTGACTGAAAAACCCCTATTCTAAACAAGGAAATGAGATGTGCATCATGCTCATGCAGTTAAGTTAGATTACATATCGCTAGATTTAGATTGTGAGAAAGAACTAAACATATGATTTATGCGCAAGTCAAGTACAAGACATATCTAACAGGTTAACGGTAGGATCCTACAGAAGCAATGTGACTGTTGGTCCTTTATATCCTGAGTGTATTTACCTAAGCTACCCACATAACTCATTAATATGATTGCACATAATAAGTTTAAAAAAGCTCCCACCCAGATGCCCCCTTAATCTGAACCTACTACAGGTTATGAACACAAATAAGGTTGGGGTTAGTGTATCTGTTGAGTCTACATGTTATCAACTAATTAGGCGCATGTGAGTTTAGTAAACAAATACTACATGGATATCCTAAACAGGGAACATGAGATATGTATCAACGTCTTCAGTTTGTTTGATCAATCTAGAAAATGCAAATTCAACCGAAAAACTCAGTCAAAGTTTTAGGCTTCTAGCCAACAATTAAGTTAGACAAATCTTACATATCAAATCATCTAGCTAGGTGGTAAGAAAGTACTAAGTTGACAGTTTCAATGCAAATCGTATAATCGTATAATCTTACAAGTGATCAATACCGGCAGGATCCTAACAATGAGAAGCAATTGGAATGTTGTTCCTATTATATCCTAAATGTAGTCTCCTACAGTACCCACATCAGTCACTAACATGTTTGTGGTTTGCACATTATATGACTGTAATGTGGAACAAATATAATTTGCAAAAGAACAACAACGACTTGACTAGGAAACGATTAACTCACATGCTGGAAGATTAGACATGTCAGCAGAAATTGCACAAGTAATCATGGACATTTCTAAACACGAAAAATGAGATTTGTATCAGGAGTTAAGTTAGATTACATATCAAATTATCTAGCTAGATTGTAAAAAGAACTAAACAGATGATTTTACTAAAAGTCAGATAATAGACGTATCTAACAGGTGACCAATACCAGCAAGATCCTACATATCGATAAAGGTGCAAGGTGCAGGTGAACATTAATCATGAATACTAATAAGGTGCAGGAGAGTATAACTGCTAAGTCTCCATGTTGTCAACTAACTAGGTGCACTTGAGAAATATCAAAAACCAATGAAAAACGCGTTTGAAGATCTAGGCTTCTAGACTAAGATTAACTTTGATAGTACTTTAATCATCTAGCTAAATGGCAGTAAGTAAAGAACTCTTCTTCTTCTTCTAAGCCTTTAGTCCCAAACAAGTTGGGGTAGGCTAGAAACATTACTCATTTATCTGATTGCACGTTATAAGATTAAGAAAGATCCCACCCTGACGCCCCCTTAATCTGGACGGAATACAAATTATGAATACTAATAAGGTTCAGGTTAGCCAATCTATCAAGTCTCCGTTTATCAACTAATTAGATGCATGTGAGTTTAATAAACAAGGGAACATGAGACAAGTATCATCGTCCTGCAAACTGCAGTCTTGTTTCAGAAAATGCAAAATCCAACCGAGAAACTCATCCATAGTTTTGGGCTTCTAGCCAACAATTAAGTTAGACAAGATTTTAGCGCAGGTCAAAAGACACATCTCATAAGGTGAAATTGAGAAAATGCAAAAGCCAATGAAACTCATTTGAAGTTCTAGGCCTCTAGCCCAAGATTAACTTGGGTAGTACTATCAAATCATTTAGCTAGGTTGCAGCAAAGAACTAACCGGACAACTTCAGCGCAAGCCACACACAGTACATATTTGGCAAGTGCCACATTCTACATTTGCATATTATAAGATTATAAAAGCTCAACACCCTGATTCCCCTTAATCTGGAACAAAACAATTAAGCGATGGGATAGTTGGTCCTATTATATCCCAAGTATATTCTCTTAAGCTACCCACATTACTCATTAATGTTACTGCACGTTGTAAGATTACAAAAGATCCCACCCTGATGCCCCCTTAATCTGAATGCATTACAAATTATGAATATTAATAAGGTTCAGGTTTTAGTATATCTATTTAGTATCCATTTATCAACTAACTATAGGTGCATGTGAGTTTAATAAACCAGGGACATGAGACATGTATTATTGTCCTGCAGACTGCAGTCTTGCTTCAAAAAATGCAAAAATCAACCGAAAAACTCATTCAAAGTTTTGGGCTTCTAGCCTGAGTTAGACAATCTTACATATCAAATCATCTAGCCAGGTGGTAAGAAAGAAATAAGCTGATAGTTTCAACGCAAGTCATATAAACTAAACATCTAACAAGTGACCAGTATCGGCAGGATCTTAACAATGACAATTGACAAGCAGTTGGATTGTTGTTCCTATAATATCCTAAATGTACTCTCCTACAGTACCCACATTAGCCATTAATATGTTGGAACAAGTGCAATTTACAAAATAATAAAGGCTCGACTAGGAAACGATTAACTCACATGCTGGAAGATAAGACATGTCAGCAGAAACTGCACAAGACATATCTAACAGGTTACAAACACCGGTAGGATCCTACAGAAGCAATGGGACTGTTGGTCCTTTATATCCTGAGTGTATTTACCTAAGCTACCCACATAACTCAACATGATTGCACATAATAAGTTTAAAAAGCTCCCACCCAGATGCCCCCTTAATCTGAACCGACTACAAGTGATGAACACAAATAAGGTTGGGGTTAGTTTAGTAAGAAAATACTACATGGATATCCAAAACAGGGAATATGAGATATGTATCAACGTCTTCAGTTTTGTTTGATCAATCTAGAAAACGCAAAATTCAACTGAAAAACTCATTCAAAGTTTTGGGCTTCTAGCCAACAATCAAGTTAGACAAGTCTTACATATCAAATCATCTAGCTAGGTGGTAAGAAAGAACTAAGTTGACAGTTCCGGTGCAAGTCATACAAATTACACATCTAGAAAGTGACCATTACCGCCAGGATCCCAACAATGAGAAGCAATTGGAATGTTGTTCCTATCATATCCTAAATGTATTCTCCTACAGTACCCACATTTGTCACTAATATATTTGCGCATTATAAAACTCTAACGTGGAACAAATGCAATTCACAAAACAATAACGACCAGGAAACGATCAACTTACATGATGGGAGATTAGACATATCAGCAGAAACTGCACAAGGGATTCCCAAATTCGATAGAGCTCCCCTTATAATCCCACAAGGAAAGTACAGATGCATGCTCGTAGCTTGTTCTGCTTTATTCTCAGTTGCAACCGCAGGAGGATCTTGAGATGAAGAATCCGTAACAGTTACAGGCACTGGATCAATCGACATACGCGTTAGCCACCTAAACCTATTATCTTGCAAAACAAAAGTCCCCTGCACAAAAAAAAATAAAATAATCCATGAATAACATTGTAGCAATTGCATAGATGCAGCAGCAGTAATAGTAATTTCAGGCAATTATAATACATACTCTATGATTGGTCTTCAAATTGTCAATCTGTTTCTTAAACAGCTCAGACCAGAAATCCTTACATATAAACTTGATTGCTTCTAAATGATCACTGAATCTAGGTCTTTCCATTGTATACCTAATTGAATCAAATTGTGATCAGATCTCATGAAATTGTATGAAATTTGTATGAAATGATGATGAGATTAGAAGAGAAAAGGAAGAAGAACCTTTCGGAGAGTTGATGGCCAACTTGATAACCAATAGCTTCGATTCTCCGAGCAGCAAGTTCAGGTTTGTTAGCATAGAAACGATTGGAGTAAGCTGATACCATCTCCATCATTACACTCTCTACACAACTCTCTGCAACTTCCTTCACCATTTCTTCTTCTTTCTCAAATTTTTAGGGTTCGTCGCTTCTCTTTCTCTCTCGATTTCTGATACGGAGATCGATTTTCTGTTTGATTTCTGAAGTTGAAGTGGGGAAGCTCCGGGGTCTGGCGGAATGGGCCTAAACCATCGAGTGTTTCGTCCACCCGCATCCAATCCAATAAATGTATGTGTCCCATCCATTCCCTGGCGGGTATAATATTTTGCGGGTAAACGGATGAACTGAATGGGTGCGGATAGATTTGCGGATTTTAATAGAATGAATCATCGGGGCAAGTTATGAAAGTTTTGAAGTATCTTATATTAGCTTAGTCTTGTTTTGAGTCTCAAATTGTATTTAATAAGAAAATGAGTACAACTATAGGAAGGCTTTCTTTAGCTCATAAATATGAACTTCATTGTTCTTGTATGTGCCTGGAAAAGTCAGCTGAATTCCAAGGCTGTAATCGAAAGAGCCAGTACAATTAGATACATCACTAGAGTAAAACTTGTTATAATGTGGCATTTATCAGTAATCAAAGTTGTGGGTGATCTTGTTGCATATTAGTTAAGTTTTCGTGAAATACATGGGGTTTTCCTTACCAATGAGCTAACTACGTGAGGTTCTCTTTACCAAGACCTAATCGATAAGGAAAATGTATGGGGTATGAGTATTAGACAATATCCTTCATATTTATGTGCAATACCATGAGTATCATGCGGGCCGGTTGTTCAATGGACAGGTAATGTTCCACCCGCGTCCAGACCCATGAATTTTGAAGAGAGAATTCGTTCTATGAATTTTGAATTTTATTTTCGGGAAGAATCATATTCATATTTCTATTCTATTCTTATTTACCAAATTTTGAAATAAAAAGTATTTCTAGGATAGTGATTTAATTCTTTTCAAATAAGAAAATTGTTAGTTAACTCATCTCAGTACCACGAGGCATCTAATGCAGTTGCGAACTTCGGCCAATCCTATAGAGTTCCATCATCTTATAAGTTGTCGAATCCCATATTAACTTCAGAAAAACAAAGGATGTGTTGCCTGTCCAACGACATTATTGGAGAGAATATGGTTGTACACTCATGTCTGATGGTTGGAAAAACAAAAGCAACCATACGGTTGTAAATTTTCTAGTTTACAGTGGTAGTGGAATTGCTTTTTTGAAAAGTAATCGATTTACAACGGAGTATTTAATTACTTTGTTCAAGCCTGTTATAGATGATATCGGTTTGAAAGAATCCACACCAAACTACGCAATCGTTTATTTTCATCGAGAATAAATGATCTGGTGTATATATGTTCAGTACAATTTGAAGTTGGGGCAACAAAGAATTAAAGGTAAAGCAAGGAGACATAACATTGATGTTCACGACGTTCATAGTCATTTGAGGGATAACAATATGCTTGACTGGATAGCGGGGGAAGACGAAACACCGGTTTTACCTCAAGAAGGACAATGGTTAAATATGCTGGAAGAGGAAGCCGTTAATAATCCAGAGCATGTCCCTCTACCATACAACTGGCATGATCCTGAAGTTGAAATCCCATACGAAAGGTTACCGGTGAGTGACTTTGTTTATGAATTTGGTAATCTTTCATTTGGAGATAATACACAAGGTTATGAGAATGCGAATCCTACATATGTTTCTCGTTACACTACCGATTGCTCTGACCATGGTGTCCAACATATGAACGAAGGATATAATTCTAATATTGATAACAATACTGAAGTAGGTAACAACGATGATGAAAATGAAGGAGGTTGTGATGATAATAATGGTGGCTATTATGATGATGATACTTACGCGAATGAATAGAGCCAGTATCTCCACGACGATGACTATAATGAGGAAAGGAACCGCCGAGAAAATGAAAAATACATGAATAGATCGAAAAAGGGTGGTGGTCGTAGTTGGTTCGCGTAACTTTTAAAATGATGAAACAATAGTTTAATAATCTTATGTTTTTTAAATCTGAAGTTTTTAATCATATAGTTTACTTTTCCTATATTATTTTAAAATTGTAATTATAAGTTTTAAGCTTTCAATCCAGAGAAAGAAAAAAAAACTCAAAAAAATGGTAAGAAAGTTATTTACACGATTGCAACGTGCATGATAACGGGAAAACAGTTCTAAAAAACGCACGTTAAAATGTTATTTAGAAGAAAAAAACATTCGAATTAATTTTAGAAAAACGGTTATAACGTGTGTGAAAACTGAAAAGCGGTCCCAAAAAACTGTTGTTATTTCCTATTTATCGGCATTATAAAGGCACGGGGTTTGGGGACCCTCACGGCCACGGTATATGGGTGTGACCATTCTAACGGCTGTTTTTCCGGTAAAAACGGGTGTTTTCAAAACTTGGTTTATGGTGTCAGGTATCAAAAGTCTGTTGAGAGTTGAAGGAGAAGAATTCCAGATACTGATATGCCTATTCATCCTCTTGTAATTGAAGATGAAACACCTACAAAAATTGATGATTTGATTACTGACAATAGGTAGTGGAATGTGGATGTTTTAAATTATTATTTTGAACCTGAAAATTGTGCAAAGAATCCTCACTCTTCATATTCCAGATTCGGAAATGGATAAACTTAAACGGATCCATACTAAAGATGGTATGCCTAGTGCTAATCTGTTTACAGGGTGCTGGCTAGATATTTGGGTGATTCTATTCGAAGATGGAAAAAAATTTGGAAACTAAAATGCCAACCTAGAGTACAACTATTCATTTGGAAATTATACTCTGATGCTTTGCCTCTTAACAACATACTAGCTATGTGCACCCATAAAGCATCTCCAAATTGTTGCCTTTACAATGATAATCAAAATGAAGATTCTCTACATTTTTTCCAGAAGTGTCCTTTTATTCTTGTTGTATGGTTTACTCTTGGAATAACACCTTTGTTTGCAGGTAAATTTTTTTTGTCTCGGTTCACGGATGGGTACATCACCTATTTCATAACTATGAGACGAAGTTGATAGAAAAAACATCTCATGTGTTGCGGGCTGACTGAAAACACAGGTGTAATGTGATTTTTAAACATCAAAGACGTGATCCAGTAAAATTAGCTAAAGACATTTGTTTTCAGCTTGCTTATATTGAAAAATCAAATCTATTATATGATGTAGGGATTAAAATTGATAATATCTTCGACTTACTGAGCATTTTTAGAAAGAACAAAAACATTTTACTAATATATGCTTCTTACGATTATTCCACGGGGAGATATGGATCCGAAACAATCCTCATGGATGAATATGGAGAATGTCACATGGCAAAGCCTCATCTGGCCTAACTACAGGCCCCGAAGAAGTCGAATGCATTACACTTAAAAATTCGATTGGCTAAGATTAAAGCCAATGATTTGATTTTTGTTGGAGATTGCATTTCCATGATAGAGCCACTTAAAGAGGTTAATAGCAATTTAGGATAGAAAGCAAAGAAAATAATGAGAGATTGTCAAGCCTTGTATATGGTTATTTTAAAAATTGTGTTTCTTATTTTCGTAGAAGAGACTTCATATGAATAGTTGATACTCTTGCAAAGGGTAGCATGGAGTCTATGGTCCTACATTTTTCTACTTTGAACATGTCACAGGTGGGAAAAGCTAGTTTCTTTGAAACTATTTGTAAAGGGCATTATCCTTCCTTGATTCTTTGATTTAGTTTTATATTATAGGGCTATTTTGCTTTTTCTCCCCTCCCAAGATCGCTAATTAGCGTTTCCTCCTCAAATAGATTGAAATTAGTGTTTCATCCCATCGTTATATTTTCCATCCAACTTCTAATTAGCTGAGTCTGCAAGAGTACATACGTGGCAAAATCATATGTGTGTCAAACAAAATTCCCTAAATAACCTCATCTTTATGAATAATTCCCTTCAATTCTTCAACAAAATTCCAAAACCCTAGTTTCAATTTCTTCTCACGTACAACTTCAAATCTCATCAAAACTACCACCATCTGGTGACAAAATCAGAGGCAGCGTCAAGAACCCAAACCAATATAAAACTCGATCTCAGCAACCCATTTCAGTCTCGTCATCTCATTATCAACGACTACCAACAGACTCCATCAATTCTTCACCATCTTCAATAGTAGAATCGATAGCTTCTTTCTCCAATTTCTCGCTGGTTTCACCTCTGAATTAGAATTCAAAACACGACCCCAATACTAACTCCCTGCCTATTCTTCTACTTAAACCCTTGACACGACCATCGAACCTGTGTTTGATTGTTACACGAAGTTGTAGATAAAGAATTAGAGTTTGGTGCTGAGGTTGATTTGGGTATCCGGGTTTGATGGTTCTGTCTAGGGTTTGAGTCGAATTGGAGATCAAGAAATTGAATTTGGTGAATCGATAAAATGATGATGTAGAGTTGGTACGTAGAAGATGGATATGGTGATTTTGAGCTGAATTAGATGAATTTAGAAAGTGGGTCTATGTTTGATTGCTGTTGGTGGTCAATTATAGATGAGATTGTGCTGGTTTGTTGAATTGGTTTGAAGCAAAGAAAGAGATGAGATTATGCTGCTACGATGAATGGGGGATTCTGTTGGTGGTTGTTGTTGAGGATTTGAATATTGATTGAAGCCGTGACAGATGGGTTCAACTCGGATTGAGAATTCATCGGAATTGTTTCGAGCAGATATGGAATGACTTGAGGTGTGCAGATGAATAGTTAGAAATTGGAGTTTGGGTTTCGATTCAAAGGGTTGTTTTTTACAACCCTTCTCCATTTAAATGACGACCACTAATCAAAAGTTTGATTATCCATTCTTTTTCTGGTTCATGATGAAGATCCCGTTAGCTTCTGTAGAGGTGGCGATGAAGAAGCATGTCTAGCGAGTGAGGGTAGTTCAAACAGTTTAAATAAATGTTTTTGTCTATGCCGATGGACACAATACCTAACAATACGAGGAAACACTAATTTCAATCTATTTGGAGAGAAAACGTTAATATCGATCTTCGGAAGGGAAGAAACAAAAAATAACCTATATTATAAAAAAAATCCCTATCAAAAAAGAAAAAAGAAAGAGGTCAGGCCAAACCATATTTTTTCCAAATGAAAGAGCCTTAAGGTTTAGGGTAGAATTAAAGTCTCTTCCACTAAAACAGTAAAGGCTTTACTCTCATACACCATTTCCCCTTATCTGATTGCTCTAGGTTAAGGTAATTTTCTTCTTCTTTGTTTTGATTTGGGGTAACCCTATTTAAAGCTCAATTTCTGCTTCTGTTTGTTCGAATTAAAGCTACAGTATTACATTATTATTATTTTGTAAAGACTGAATTTACGGTTTATGTGCATAAATTGGTAAATTTCAAATTAAGGTTTGTTAATACAGAATGAGTCTATGGTGTTTCTGAGGTGGGTTTGATTATCTCAGTAAGAGAAAGTAGAGAAAGGTCTTAATTTAACGGAATGAGTTGAGAACACAGGTGATGAACTGAGAATCTCAGAGGAATTTAGGGTTTCATCTTAATTTAGCAGAGAAGAATTGATACCGCGCGGGCTCTTGTAGTACTACTTGATTATCTGTCTTGAATTTGAGTTACGGATAGGAATAGTGTCGATGAAACGAACTGTAATCTGTTACTTTAGTTAAACAAAATGGGTGGTGAACTGTTGGTGGTTGTGTTTTGATATGAAGATGTAATTTCATGTCAGGATTTTGTTTGATTTTAGAAAGGGAAGACAAGCTAGTCTGAATCGTCAACTCATTCTCAAGCTTTTACTCTTTGTACTATGAAATCAAACCCTAATTCCTAAATAAATGAGACATTATGAAACTTTAAATCAATAAAACAAACACAAATTAGATTTTTCTAATAATACTAGCAACTTACTTAGAAATTAATCCAGTGAGAAGCACACCCTTAGAATTGCTAACTAGGGTACATACCAGAGGGAGAGACTTATAAACTTTCCACTAGGGGAACAAGCATCAGAGCATAAAGTGTTGTGCTTAATATTAGCTACTTCCTAAACACCCCAAGATTTTCACACAGAAAACAGAAAACTACGCGGAATTTAAAACAAGAACACAAAGAATTATAGTGGTTCGGCAATGTGCCTACTCCACTGCAGCAGATATACTTCTTATTGAAACTTAGAGAATAGACAAACTATTTTTTCACACACCTCTAATAGTTAAGACTGAGATACAATAACCAAAGAGTTACACCTCTATTTATAGGGCTAGGAATAATCTAGAATCCACCTAGAAATAGAAGTCCTAAATAGAGAACTAATTCCTAAAGGAAATCAGTTTGGTCTTTCCTAAAGTAAGGTGTTTCCTAAATCGAGCCAATAACTAACAATTCTCCACCTTGGCAAGATTTCTAGGACTACTTCACTATTCTCTAATTTCTCCACCTTGGCATGAAATCTGACATTCCATTTCCTTCAAACTTTTGCTGCTTTCACTCATCCTTAGATTCTTCACTTCTTCACTCACCACAAAGATGCTTCACTCCCTCTTTGGGCTTCACATGTGCTTGACAGCACCACTACACCCTTAAGGTGTCTTCAAATATGCACAATGTTGATAAAGTTTAGACAATGTCTAAACTTTTCACCTGTCACCAAATTGGTGAGCATATCTGCTGGATTGTTGGCGGTTCCAATATTTTCCAGCAAAATTTCACCTTCTTCAACAATTTCCCGTACTTTGTGATATCGTACATTGATGTGCTTTGTTCGAGCGTGATAAACTTGGTTCTTAGCTAGGTTTATCGCACTTTGACTGTCATAATACACTCTTACTTGCTCTTGCTGAATACCTAACTCCTCAAACAAACCTTTCATCCAAACCACTTCCCTCACACCTTCTACAACAGCCATATATTCAGCTTCGGTTGTCGATAACGCTACTGTAGGTTGTAAGGTTGACCTCCAACTTATCGGTCCACTCGCAATTGTAAAAACATACCCTGTAGTGGATCGAAACTTGTCCAAATCACCAGCGTAATCGGAATCGCAGTATCCTAATAATTTGCAGCCAGTTCTCTCATTTCGTGAGAATTCAATCCAACATCTACGGTACCTTGAATATACCGCAGAATCCACTTCACAACCTGCCAGTGCTCCTTCCCTGGATTATGCATATATCTACTAACCATACTAACATCTTGTGAAATATCGGGCCTAGTGCATACCATAGCATACATAAGGCTTCCAGCAGCACTTGCATACGGTATTTCAGCCATTAACCTCTGCTCCTCCACTGTTTTTGGTGACTGTTCAACATTCAATTTAAAGTGTCGAGCTAGAGGTTGTGTTACTGGTTTAGTCTTTTCATCTAAACCGAAACGCTTCAATACCTTTTTCAAATATGACTTTTGAGAAAGAAAGATAGTGCAAGATTTCCTATCTCTCTCAATTTCCACAGATAGTGCAAGATTTCCTATCTCTCTCAATTTCCATCCCCAAAATTTTCCTTGCTTCACCAAGATCTTTCATCTCAAATTCACTACTCAACTGATTTTTTAATCGTTGAATCTCCACCTCACTCTTAGACGTAATGAGCATGTCATCTACGTATAAAAGTAAGTAGATAAAGGATTCATCTTGGATCCTTTTGAAGTACACACAAGAGTCATAGTTGCTGCTTGTGTACTTTTGTGTTTTCATAAACTTGTCGAATCGTTTGTACCACTGCCTTGGAGACTGCTTCAAGCCATACAACGATCTCTTCAAGTTACATACCCAATCTTCTCTACCCGCTACTTCAAACTCCTCAGGTAGCTTCATATAAATCGTCTCCTCCAAGTTCACCGTGTAAGAAAGCAGTTTTCACATCGATTTGTACAAGTTCGAGATCAAACTTCGCCACCAAAGCAAGTAAAATTCTAATGGAAGTATGCTTTACTAATGGAGAAAACACTTCGTTATAGTCAATCCCTTCCCTTTGCGCGTAGCCCTAGCTACCAACCTTTCTTTGTATCTTACGTTGCTTGTAATTGGAGATCCTTCCTTCTTTGTATATACCCACTTGCATCCAATTGCTTTTTCTCCTTTAGGTAGCTCAACCATCTCCCAAGTTCTATTCTTGTCAAGAGAATCCATCTCTTCACTCATGGCTTTCTCCCACTCCACCTTTTCAACTGTCTTGACAGCTTGTTTATAAGTGGTAGTAATTTCTTCTTCTATAATCGGTAATGCATATGCAATTGTATCTCCAAACCGTTCTGGTTTGCGAGTATTTCTTGGTTCTTTCCTATGAGCAATACTATCATAATATGTAGCTTCTTCCGGTAATTCAGGTTGTGTTACTTCTTGTAATTGTGGACCTGGTTCTTGGGTTGAACCATCAATTGTTCCCAATTCTAAGTCTTCATCAGAACCTTCAACTTCTAAATTCTCGTATATGTGGACAGACTTTGCTGATTTCTTATTAGGTTCAAACACCGCAATTTGCCAACTTACTTCATTCGTTTCAAATGATTCATTCTTCCACATTGCAGTCTCATTAAAGGTAACGTCCCTACTTATCACGACCTTCTTTGACTCGGGACACCATAACTTGTATCCTTTTACCCCTGATTGGAAACCTACGAAAATGGCTTTCTTGGCTCTAGGATCAAGTTTTCCTTCCCTCACATGGTAATAAGCGGGACAACCAAATACATATAACATATCATAATCTGAAACTGGTTTACCATACCATACTTCCATCGGAGTTTTACCTTATAGTGCCGCTGTTGGCAACCGATTCACTAGGTGACACGCATATTCCACAGCTGCAACCCAAAACTGTTTTCCTAATCTAGCATTAGACAACATACATCGTACTTTCTCCAGTAATGTATGATTCATGCGCTCCGCTACCCCGTTCTGTTGTGGAGTCTCCCTTACTGCGAAATGACGCTCAATGCCTTCATCTTCACAGATTTGCAGGAACGGATCAGATTTGTACTCACAACCATTGTATGATCTTAAGGCCTTCACTTTCCTGACGGTCTTCATCTCGACCTTGTTCTTCCACTTCAAAAATATTCCCAAAACTTCATTCTTTCTACTCATGGTGTACACCCATACTCTTCTGGTGAAGTCATCTATAAAGGATAAAAAAATATTTTCTACCTCTCAAGGATGCAGTCCTTGACGGTCCCCATACATCTGTGTGAACATAGTCTAGAATTCCTTTGGCGGTGCTTTTACTGGTCATAAAATTCATTCTAGTTCTCTTCCCCTTCACACAATGTTCACAAAATCCCAACTTGCTGCATGATTTTGTGCCATTCAACAAGCCTTGCGAAATCAGCTTTTGCAAAGACTTTTCTCCGGTATGCCCTAAACGCATATGCCATAGTTTGGTAGTGTCCGACTCAACACTATCCGATACTGTTGCAATTCTTTCACTCACACTTGTGTTTCCTTGCAGAAAATACAAGTTTCCATGTTTCAAACCTTTTATAACAACTATCCCATTGGAATATACCTTCAAAACTCCACCTTTCAATGTCACCTCGAACCCTCGGGAGTCAAGTTCACCTACTGAGATCAGATTTTTCTTCAATTCTGGTACATAACGAACATCTTCAAGCTCTTGGACGACGCCATCATTCATCTTCAAATAGATCTTCCCAATCCCTTCAACTTTACAGGTATTATTATTACCCATAAACACTCTTGGTCCATCAAACTTTTCAAACTTAACGAACCAGTCCTTCCTAGGACACATATGGTAGGAAACTGCGCAATCCATAATCCACTCAGTTGTATCTGCAACTAGTGCGGAGTCATGAACAGTTATCGAGAACTTGTCATATTCATCATCTTCAATAGCACCAGACTTGATTTCCGCAATGTTTGCATCTAAATTCTTCTTCTTGTCCTTGTTCTTTGCTTTAGGACAATCCTTCTTCCAATGTCCAGTCTGATGACAAAAGGAACATTCATCATAAGCTGGGATCTTTGATTTGGACTTCGATTTGAACCTTGATTTACCTGAATTCTTCTTGTCAGACTTCCCTCTGACTGTCAAGGCCTCACTAGTCGTTTCCCTGTTCAAATCTCTATCCCTTTGCCTAATATCATAACTTATAAGTGCAGCAGTCACATCATCAAACTTGAATGTTTTATCCTCTATCTTATTCGATAAACTATCAATGAAAGTCTCATACGAATCAGGTAGAGATGCCAAGAAACAGCAAGTTTTGGTTTCATCTTCGAGTTTCACACCAATATTAAGTGCATCAGCAATTAATCTATTGTACTCAGCGAGGTGTTCAACCATAGAGGTACCTGGTTTTTTGTTGAATCTGAAAAGTCTTCTCTGCATCATAATTCGGTTTGAAACACTTTTCACTACATACTTGTCTTCCAGATTCTTCCACAGCTTGAAAGCTACATTCTCACTCATCACATCGTACTTTATCTCCTTTGTTTTTTTTTTGTCAAATTAGGGTTTCTTGTTGGTTCAGTGTGATGGAGGAGGAGGGTAAAGGTTGGATTAGAAGGATGGAGATTTATACTGAAAGTCTTGATAAAATTACGAGAACTGCAATTGATCCGAAGAGAAGTGCAAATGTAGCTCTGGGTGATATAAAAGTGTCCATGTTATTCATAGCTGTGGTGATTATCGTGATTCTCGTGATGGTGTCTGTATCTGAGGTGAAATATTGGGTATTGGTGATGTTAGTAATTTCAATGATTTGTGGAACGAAACTTATCGAGATAAAGCTGGGAGAGGACTTGTTGAGGATAAACAGGGAGTTGGAAGACCTCTTTGTAAAACAAGACCTTTTATATCTTGATGGGAAAAGGCTTTTAGCCGAAATGAGATTAGCAGAAGATACAGTTGATTTCGCGGATGAGTTAAAAGCCGAGAGAGATGAATTTGAGAAGTGTGTTGTTTTTAAAAAGCGCGTGAAGACGTTACCTTTGCTCTATTGGGCTGTCCTCTTCTTTTTCTCTACATTTTCAATTGCAGTACCCATTCTATTGCAGCTAAATCTGGATACGATTGGTATGTCATTAAGATATTAAAACTTTGTTATTATACTTTTTTTTATCGTAAGTAAATTTAACTTGTTCTCTACATTTTGATTTCTAGCCTACCCCAACTTGTTTGGGACTAAAGGCTCGGTTGTTGTTGTAAAATTAACGTTTTACTTTTTCAACAGTAAGGATGGATGCACTGGCCCATGCTCGCGTTATCAACTAAACAAGTAAGTTTTCGTTTTCATTCCCACTCCCTTTAGATCATGAGAATCATAAATATCACAGTGAATTTAAGATCAATATATCTTCTGTTGACCCTTGCATATATGTACGTTAAGATATCACATATGTGTATGGTTCTAAGCGTTTGGGGCCTGCTTAAGACAGGTAACATGTAGATAATCCTATCTTGCAACCCAATAATTGTATTATATTACATCATATAGTATGGGTAGTTAATCATTGATCATCTAATCTATATGAAAGTCATTGATCATCCAATGAATCATAATACTAACCCTGAGTATCAGATCTCGCCCTTTCATTGATATCATTGTTCAGATCATTTTCAAAAGACACATCACATAACAAACCAAGTAGTCAAGTTCATGAAACATCTAGTCTTTAGGGTCACATTATTTGTATGTTCCAACTTTACAGCAAAAAACAAGCCTTGCAAGAAAATTTCACTCTTTTGTCGTTTCAAATTTCATAGGGTTATTTGACTGTAGGCATCTGAAGATTAGTTAAACTTATCTGAATACTGTACTGGAAAGTAAAGAAACTGAACAATTTTTTGCGAAGCGGGGAATCCCCATTCATATAGCTGCAAGTAATTAAATCCATTTCCATGTTGTAATAAAAAGTGTTTATGTTGCTAATCTAGCTAGCCATTCATGATGATAGCAAGTGATGAAAATGTGGGTCTTCAGACGGCTTCCAATGCCGTTTCCTCTGGTTGATAAACCAGTTGGTAATCTGTTTATGCTCTAGTCCAGTCTCTTCAATGAAATTCATTTTCTCCTCTTTATGGTACACATACATCTATCAAAACTATGTTCATTACACAATTCAATACAAAATATGCACTGATGAAATTACCGTGGTCAAATTTAGACAGGATGACTGATTTTAATCATTGACAGTTCATGCCTGGTTAGTAGCCAGGAACGTGAGAATTCCTCACGAATCTCAGTGAGAACCCCGATTTCGTGATAGGAGCACGGTCCAAACCTGAGAGAAACGCGCTCCCATAGAGTGAGAAACGTTTCACTCTGTTTAGTATATCCATATCTACGAATCTTTGTCTACTAACTGTGTATATTCTTGTATCTTCGTATCTCTATCTACTAAGTGTGCTAACTGTGTATTTTCATATATTTATTTAGGATATTCGCATATCTTCATGTCTCTGTGTACGATCTTTGTAATCATCTAATATACCTAATCTGTTTATCCAGTTACTATGCTGATGGACCCGTTTTCCACATCAGCTTCGTACACCATAATTCTTTTTAATCCTTCCTCCGTTTTTAGAAAAGAGATACTTTTTCATTTTAGCCTAAAAATAGGTCAAATTGAAAAAGTGAAAGTATCTCTTTTCCTGAAACGGAGGGAGTAACACTCAGGAAACCCAAGCAGCAACCTCAGTAAATATAAATGTGTATAGTTAAGTGTGTTTATTTTCACCCTTTAAACCCCCGAGAACAGCAGCACTTCTTTCAACTCCCATTCAGAACCTTAGTGTTGTAGTTCGAATATGCTGATCACAGTTTATGTTTTTGACTTCTGGATTAGAAATTTAAAAAATTAGAAGTATAACTAACATATCTATAAATTTAATTTACGCTCCCGACACGCTCCTGGAATTTGATTTTTGAGACATTTTGCTATTCTTGTTTCCGTTTTCGATTTCACTCCCGCTCCTGGCTACTAAGGCCTGGTTGTTCCCGGTGTATAAAAACTCGAAACAATTGTTTAAATGTAAATTCAGTAGTAGAAGAAATGGATCTGCTGGTTGCACGGAAGCTGTACCTCAATGTACATTAAGATTTATATAGAGATCAACCTTCCGGTTTGATAGAGCCTCATGTAATAAACCAGTACTTCTAGTACTGCTTAGATAGTATTTTTTGGTTATCTTTGGTTATCATTATGCTAGTCTTTTAGTTGTCATATATTCTTGCCCCTCTAAAATTTTAGGATCATTTTCATCGTAATATAAAAGTCGCTTTCTTTCTAGGGTTCAGCCGATACGTGATTTGGTGGGTGTACTAAATTCGCTATGTTTCCAAGTTCCACTTGATCTTTGATTTGGTTGGTGCATTTATTTTTTTCTTTCTATAACTACTATGGTTAGACGTCAAGCATCTAATTTTGAAAGAAAATAGGTTAATAGAGATGATAATATATATTTATTTGGGTATGAGTAGTTTGTTAGCATCAATCATTTTCGGCTGGTTTCTGGATGTCATGTGTATGATAGTAACTTTCCCAAATTAAAGTTAATTCTATTTGTTAGTCTTATTCGATACTTCAATAAGAACTGAAAGAAAGGAGAAATGATTTCAGCTTAATTGGGACAGCCTCCTGATAACCAAATGAGAACAGGTTTCCTTGAATTCCGGATTTTTGCATTTGTATTTCATAATGGTGATCATTAGTATGCAAGAATATGGTCTTTTCCTGATATCTCGTCGTAGGCAATGGCTATAGTTGGTGTTAAAGACTCGTGGTTCCTGTATCTTAGTTTTCAATTGTAGCTTTAGACAGGCGTGATTATGTGTTACATTAACTCTACCACACACTTGAGTGTGAAGATTAATGGGTATCAAATTTACTTTAATCCCAAGGATTATCCCAGTGGACTTTTAGTTTTTAGAAAAATAGTTGTGTGACTGCATATTCATCATACATTGATATTGTGGCAAAAAATTTCTTCCAATTGTGAGGAACATGCAATCTAATTTTGTATCCAATTGATGTTCAATTTTTAAAGCAAGTTTTGATGAATAGTCTTGAATTTTCTTGGATTTTGAGTTCCATCTGGTTCTGACCTTACCATTCGAAATAATATATTTGTAACACAGGAATGTTTTCCTTTCTTGGTTCTGACTTATTTGAATTTTTCAGCCAGTTTGGTAATTTGTACTTCTCACGACTTGTAGCTCTGGTGGAACAGAGGTGGTGCTGAAGGCTGACAATCCGCAACTGGTATATCAATTCCCATTATTTATTTATTTTTCATCACTACTTTAATGCTATTCCACATATAGGACATGAGTGCAGTGTTTTAAAAAACGTTTCACCTCGCGCCTCAATACCCGTTTTATTGCGCTTCGCCAAAAAAATTGCCTTGATCCTCACGCTTTGCTTATAGGTTTTGATACAGGAGTATCGTAGCCAAGGGTCAGCTAAAGCTGCCAGATGAGGCTAATTGTTAGCCTAGGATTAGTTGAGCCGTATTATGGCTAGAGAAGTATCTAGAAGGTACTAGAGGAGGTTCTTGTTTGATAACTTGGCCTAGAAGTTTGAGGTTTCCTAACTTAGATAGGATTCCTAGTTTAGATGAGTTCTAAAACTCATAGTTTTATTTGTTTTCGGTAAGATTAAACTGATATAAGTAGTAGAAGTCTAGGCTAGAGAAGAGAGAGGAAAAACGAGAGAGAGAGCAGCAATTCTTATGGATTGTAACAGAGTTTTTCTTTCTAAGCAATAAAGAAGAAGAAGTTAGCAGAATCAATTGTAATTCTATTCATTGTGTTTTTATTCTTTTCGTTTCATTCTTACAGACTTTCTTCACATCAGTACTGAATCCAGGTACCACTGATCGATTACGTATCAAGTGGTATCACACGTTCTGACTCTTAGGGTTAGTTGTGGTGCATGGTCTCAACACGAAAACAATATACGCGATCAGGAGAAGATACTGTTGTTTTACCAAATACACGGAAACCTAGAGGAAGTACTAAAGTCAAGATGGGAAGTGAAGATGACAAGAATTCCAAACCATCAGACGAAGATAAATTTGCAAAGCTTGAGCTTCAGATACAAACTTTAGCAAATACCTTCGCAGAGTTCATGAAAGCAAGTACTCATAAAACCAAGCATGAAAAAAAAGGTCCAAAAGAAGACGAAACAGAAAGCTCATATGAAGAAGAAGAAGGAAAAGACGAAGTAATAAACAAAAATCCATATGGAGGCCTGAAAGTTGAGTTTAAACTTGAGATTTCTGATTATGATGGAGTCATGGAAGCTGAAAAACTTGATGGTTGGATAGATAAGTTGGAGACATATTTCACAGTACACCAACTAGTGGAATCTCAGAAGATCAGTTTTGCCAGTTTGAAATTGTCGAATCATGCTTCAACCTGGTGGAAGGCTTACAAGAAGAGGTATGACACAGAACATATGACATGGCAACAATTTAAGGAGCTCATGAAGAACCACTTTTATCCTGTGGGTTACTTGGATGAGAGATGGTATAAGTGGCAGCACCTTCGGCAGCGGTACCAACAAAGTGTTTAAGATTACACTACAAAATTCTATAATCAAGCTTTAGCTTTAGATGTGGATATTACTAGTGATGAGACTTTCCGGAAGTATAAGGGTGGACTTTTAGATTACATACGAAGGGAGTTGAAAAAATTTAGTGTACAAGACATTGAAGATGCTATAAACAAAGATGTTGCCATTGAGCAGAAGTCTAAAGGTGCTGCAGGACCAGATAACAGGAGAGTTGCTACTAGAGGAGAAGATAAGACTCAAAGAAGGGTTGATACAAGTAAGAACAAGTCTCTACCAGCTGAAAGAGAAGAAAAGGTGTGTGAACATTGCAAGGAGAAAGGTCACATAAAAGACACTTGCTGGATTCTTTATCCACATCTTAAACCGAAGAAACTGCGTGAGTCTGAAAGACAAAGAAGTTTTAAGAAAAACACCATGTTAACAGAGGCTGTAGATACTGAAACCATCTTTGAAATAGATCAACCAGATCCAAAGCTTATGTTGATGACGAAGACAGACATGGAACCAGTGAATCTTCATGAAGAATTATTCCATGTCAAGATACAAGTAAAACAAAGCATTGTCGAAGCTATCATTGACTCTGGTAGTCAAAAGAACTTGATTTCAGAGAAGCTGGTGGAACAAATGGGATTGACAACAACTCCACATCCAAAGCCTTACCCATTGGGATGGATACAGAAGGATGCTGAACTTCAGGTATCAACGCAATGTCGATTTGAGTTTGCTATCACTGACAAGTTTATTTATGAGATTGTCTGTGATGTTGTGCCATTAGATGTTGCACATATTATTTTTGGAAATCCATATTTATGGGAACGAGATGCTGTTCTCTACCATCGAGAGCGTGCTTACTCGTTCAAGAAAGATGGAAGAGAATTTCGAATTCTGGCTAGCAAAACCCATTTACCCATGAAATTGGTTACCAAAAATCAAGTCAAGAGATTGATCAACGCTTGTGGTAAGTTTGCTCTAATAATAATCAGACCTGTAACCATGGGAGAAAAGAAGATAGTATTGCATACTACACTTTCCACCAGACAAGAAAATGAGATAAGTTCACTAAAAAGAAAGTTTGTGGATTTATTCCAAGAAGAAGTTACCATACCACCTAAGAGAAGTGTTGAGCATGAGATTACACTTATTGGAGACGCCTCCTTACCAAACTTAGGGTTATACAAGACTTCTATAACTGAGTCAGAGGAAATTAAGAAACAAGTACAAGAATTACTTGAACAAAGAGTAATAGTACCAAGTTGCTCTCCCTGTGGTTTTCCAGTTCTACTTGTACCAAAGAAGGATGGAGGATGAAGAATGTGTGTGGATTACCGGGCTCTAAATAAGATCACAATTAAGAATAGGTACCCGTTACCAAGAATTGACGATCTTCTTGATCGACTAGGGGATGCAATATTTTTCACTAAACTTGATCTCAAATCTGGATATTATCAGGTGCAGATTAAAGAAGAAGACACTAGAGATCAAAAGTTTATTGATAAGATAAGCAAGATACATGCTTTAGTAGAAGCTCAACTACAAAAATCTCAAGCTAAGTACAAGGCTAAACATGATAAACATCGTGTCCCTTGCAATTTTTCTAAGGGAGATTTAGTATGGTTACGCATAAGGAAAGAGCGACTTAAGGTTGAAGAGAAGAAACTTAAACCTATACGTTATGGAACGTTCAAGATATTGAAGCAATTTGGAGATAATGCTTTTCAGTTAGATTTACCACCATATATGCAGATGTATTCTCTCATTAATGCAGAATATCTGAAGTTATTTGAACCTCCGTTACTTAATGAAGAGGATGATCAAGAGTTGAAACTTCCATCTGTAGAAGACTTGTGGATAGAGCGAGAAGAAGTTCTCAAACAAGATTGCATTGTAGAGACAAAAGTGACGCCTACCAAAAGAGGAGACCGTGTAATGTTTCGTGTGGGGCGTACAGGTCAAGTACCAAGCAAAGCAAAGTGGTTTAACAAGGAAGAACGTGAGGTCGAGTTTCCACACCTTCAGTTCAAAGCTTCCATAGGAGTTTCCGCTTCCTAAAATGGGGGAGCCATGATACAGGAGTATCGTAACTAAGGGTCAGCTAAAGCTGCCAGATGAAGCTAATTGTTATCCTAGGATTAGTTGAGCCGTATTATGGCTAGAGAAGTATCTAGAAGGTACTAGAGGAGGTTCTTGTTTGATAACTTGGCCTAGAAGTTTGAGGTTTCCTAACTTAGATAGGATTCCTAGTTTAGATGAGTTCTAAAACTCATAATTTTATTTGTTTTCGGTAAGATTAAACTGATATAAGTAGTAGAAGTCTAGGCTAGAGAAGAGAGAGGAAAAACGAGAGAGAGAGCAGCAATTCTTATGGATTGTAACAAAGTTTTTCTTTCTAAGTAATAAAGAAGAAGAAGTTAGCAGAATCAATTGTAATTCTATTCATTGTGTGTTTATTCTTTTAGTTTCATTCTTACAAGCTTTCTTCACATCAGTATTGACTCTAGGTACCACTGATCGATTACGTATCAGGTTTAGTATGTCAGTATTTTTTGGCTTTAAAACTCAATAACAGGCCTTAAACATCTGTCGATGATTATGACATTCGTGGATGGCGTTTTTAGATAGTTCTTGGGTACAATCAGGAGTATGATTCTTAGCCAGTTTAATTGTTCTTAGTTTCCCTTTATGTTGAAAACTTCTCACTTTCCCTTTATTATGTTTCCCTTTATGTTGAAAACTTCTCACTTTCCCTTTATTATGTTGACAGCTTCTTAATTTTTCATAAAGATTTAAAGTATTTATTAATTAAAATCTTTAGTGAATATTGCTGCTTCGCGTATGCTTTCTAGTAGCGCTTTATGCTTTGCTAGGGTAGTGTATCGCTTTACGCTTTCACTTTTTAAAGCACTGCATGAGTGAATACTAACTTGAACCAGTAATTTAATGATGCAGTTGATCAGATGAAAAGTCTTCTTTCCTAGCCATCCCTTATGCATGAGACACAAAGCACAAAGGAGTTCAGAGAAGTAGATGCAATCAGGTTTTTTTTTTTTTTTTTTTTTTGGTACAGAAAACAACATTGTCCTATCTCTCCTCTCTTGAACTCTTTTTTCTGTTATACTGGAGTAATTTGTTTTTTTTTGGGGGGGGACAACTTGGTGGTGACTTGATTAGGATCGTAACAGAAAGGGGTAGGTTTTACAACTGAGATAAATATATCAGAGATGATTGGTAGTTGGGCCGACCGAACGAAGCGAGGGAGGATCTTTATATGGTCATTTTTTTGTAAATTGTAAGTCAATCAATTGACACAAAAAGATTGGATTTGGTGTCCATGGTTGGTCTTTTTCACTTGACACAATTATCCTTCCCTTTTAGTCAAATTACTATAACTTCTTATGTATCCTATTTTTTCAGGGGTATAATTGGAAAGCAAACTTTAATATAACATATCTAAAAATCCGTGCCTTGGAATTTTACAAATTTTATCTCATTAGAAAGGTAATAAAAAAAAGCTACGCAATGAGTACAAACAACAATATCAAATTTAGAGTTTTTTAGAGTTTTTACGAAAAATTCGGAGGTATTTATCATTTTAGGCACAATTTTAAAAAATTAAATGTACATCCATTATGCAAACCACCACAAAGGATACAAAATACCTTATGTAGCCATATTTTGGTTTATGCATCAACTAATTTTCCGTTGCAACTAATAAAACTACTCCCTCCGTTTCAAGAAAAGTGATACTTTCATTTTAGGTGCAATTCACGAAAATTGAATGCATAGTCATTATGCAAACCACCACACAGGCTGCATAACACATAATGCAACCATATTTTGGTTTATGGATCGACTAATTTTTCATTTCAGAAAATAGTGATACTTTCACATTCCATTTCAGGAAAAGTGATACTTTCACTCCGTTTCGGGAAAAGTGATACTTTCGCCCCGTTTCGGAAAAAGTGATACTTTCGCCCCGTTTCAGAAAAAGTATATCACTTTTTACGAAACGGAGCGAAAGTATCACTTTTCCCTAAACAGAGCGAAAGTAGTCGCAGACAAACCCCATCTTCAGATTCTTCTTCGGTCGGCCCTCCCACCGTGGCAACGGTTGTACTAGTATTTTGTAGGGGGTGGAAGTAGGGAGTTCTTATCTCTTCTACTTCTTATTTCTTTTGCTGAATAACTTTCTCAGCTTAATCTGATTTCCTTCTTTCTCTTGCTGGGATGCATTCCTTTCTACCTTACCTCTCTAGATCTGATGGTTGGATTAGGAATGTTTTTTTTTTCTTTTTTGGTTACTTGCTTAGATAATGCTTCTAAATTTCGGTTATCTCTTAGAATATGTTCTAACTTAACTAATATTTTTTCTCATCTCAGAAACAACATGAGCTTAGACCATCCACAACAGGTGTATGGTAAAAGCTAAACTAAAAGCTAAATTTAACTTTGGATTTCGATATGCTAAGTCACTGCTCATAGAGGGCAATTTTCTTTTTTTTCTTCATGGACCGTGTTTGAGAAGGAGAATGATGCTAGGTTAGTTTTCAAAGCCATTCTTGTAGTGACACTAACTAGGGGTAAGCATGGGCCGGTATGGACCGGTTTTTACCTCATCCGCATCCAATCCAATTCACTACGGATTTCAAATTTGGCATCCGCATCCAATCCAACATCCAACAGATTTGCATCCAATGGATGCACGGATGAACGGATTGGGTGCGGATAATCCAATGGATTTGTGTTAGTTAAAATTTATAATGAAAAAATAAAACCCAATATAGATGATTTCTTATAGAACCTACACATTTTATATATGTGTATAAATATAGAAGTGACATGGACAACACTCCAACAAAACACCTTAAAAATTCCAAAACTATCTATATATTTTCTAAAAGCCATATAAATGCTCTTAATCTAACGGGTATGGATGTCCAACGGATTTTCAAAGTTGCATCCGGGCCCAATCCGTAATCCCTTGGATTTCAAAAATCCCATCCGCATCCAACCCATTAGCGAACGGTCCGGTCATCCATCCGCAAAAATACGGTTGGTCCCGGTTAAATCCGCGGATTACGGGTAAAATGCTCACCCCTAACACTAACTCTCAAAGTGAGTCCTATATACTGGGCCAGTTCTCAGGCCTAGCATCGTCATTAAGCCAGTTTTCAAACCCAGCCTCAAGTTAGGCCAGTTCTCAGAACTCGTCCTTGTCATGTTGCTAAATTTGACGGTTGATATTTGAGAACGCTGTATTTGGCATTTAACTATAACATGTATGCTATAATTTAGCTTTAGCAAGGACCGACCATTGTGAGCCAAATTATAGCACACATGCTATATTTTTGGCAATATTGTCGATCGCTTATAACTTTATTTTACATTCATACTAAAGATTATAGGGTATATTATTTATATGTCCCTACTTTTGACACCCAATAAATATATCCTTTCCCCAAAAATTTAAAACGTACATGTTTAAGAGATGAATCACGATCTCGAGATCAAATTATATCAAGATCAACCAATCAATCTAACAGAATAATCACGAAATCTAGCTTCCTATAAAAATCACGATCTTTGCAACAACAACAACAAGAACAAAAAATTTAAATTTAAAATTTTTTTTTTAAAAAAAATGTTGAATATATAATAATGAATCGAACATGCAATCATCAAAAAAAACTCTATGAATCTTCAAAGAAGCATCAACATTACCAATTTGTTTCAGAAAAACAGATCTAGCCGATTTTGTTGATTAATAATAATTGAAAAACAGAGCTAACGTCGCCGATTCTGTTGATTAAGATGAAGAAGAAGGAGGAGAAGAAGAATTTCAAGATCATAATCTCAGCTCTCTGCAACTGGAAACTCTCTTTCTCTTTCAGTTTTTATTTCCGTTTAATAACTGAAATTTGATTTAGATATGTAAATATATATTGGGGGTATATTTGGAAGTCCCTAATTTGTTAATGGATGTGCTTATACAGATAGAGAGATATATTTATTGTGTGATAAGGATTTTTGTGAAGCCCATCAAACCTAAGGATATACATATTCAATTACCACAAGATTATATTTAGATCATGTTTTTTTTGGGTAAGACATTTTTGTAACATGTTAATGCGTAGCTTTGGCATCAGCACCGAGCGCCACCACCACAAGCTATAGCAACACCACCACTGCCGACCGCTGTAAAAATGCTGCACCATTCTGTCAAGAGTTATCGACTAGTAAATTATAAATAAATCTGATAATTCTAAGACACAAATGCTGGGCTCGCCCTATACACTTTTACGATCCAATGCTAGAGTCACTGAATGACTGCCATAAGATCTATTTTACGGGATAAATATCGATTGAAATTCGGGTTAGTCTAGTATCATTGAAATAAATCTTATAAAGCAAGAACAATAAGTATGATGATCTAGAGAGGTTTTTGAGATTGTAAAACAAAAAGCAAAAACAATCATCTCTTGCCTCACATGCGAGACATATGATATGACATGCCAAAATTATTGCAAGTAAAATTCTTTTCAGGAAGATACGTATGCATGTAAAATACGTATTATAAACAATTATTAACTCGTGTCACAAGGCCAAGGGATAAGCAACTCCTAATTCTTATATCCCAAGGGACTTTCACAACTGATTCACAAAATGTTGCATAACGGATGTCACTTAGTATGCAAGTAGGCATTCTCATGTTCAATACATGTAAATAGTTGCAACATCTCTTCCAGTGAAATGCATCACATGATGCATTCTCAGTAACCTAAAGAGCAACATGTTTCACATCATATGCATTCTTAGGCATGCAACATAGGGAAGATTATGCTTTTTGACCTAATTCACTCACCTCCACGCTATATATATCTTGTTGACATTTCTACATATAGATTCATGAGATGTTTGCTACGTACCGAGTTGCGTCCTTTTCGCGGCATACCATATCGATGTCTTAGCATCATAATGCATCAGCGAGTGAGCTTTATAATAATAGTAATGCATCCTCGGGTTAGCAGAAGCGAATAATGTTGCGCCACTTTGTAAGTGACAAGGTTAATGATGATTTAGCACCATGATGCTTTTTTGGGCATAAGTAACATAAATCAATGTTGCATCTCTAAGAACGGTACAAGCATGCTGATGCGTTTTGTATCATAATGCTTCCTCTAGTGAGCAACATAGAACAATGATTCATTTGCATAATATGCTTCCTGAAGTAAGATTTATATGTTCAATGATTCATATCCTCTTTGATGCATCTTTAGACAACGCTCTCCATTACTATATAATGTTACTGGCATTTCTACATGAAATATTTAGGAGAAGAATGATACCGATCACCACCCAGTTCTTTTTAAGTGAAACTTTTGACAAATCCGATACTGTTGCTTCTTCCTTCGGTAAGAAATATAAAAAAAAAGGTTGCATCTCTTGATAAAGGACAGGCATAATGATACTGTATCATTGATGCTTCCTTAAGTAAGAAACATAGAGAAATATTGCATCTCAAAGCAAGTAACAAGTTTAGCATCATGATACCAAGTTTATGCATCACTTTTATAAATTATGCATCACAATTTCGAGTTGATGCACCATGGTGCAAATGCTCATCGCAAGGACGCACGATTCCAATTGGTAAATTTTGCAACCAGATGCATCACTTGTATTAAGTGTGTATCGCAAATTCGAGATGAAGCTTCATCTTGTTCAATGACGCATTTTTGAGTAAGCGTCATATGAAACAGAGTCTCGCGTTATTATTTGATTATATACTAATGGTTGATTTGTCGTTCTTACTAATGAAACATGTATTTGATGTTGACAAAAACAAAAACACAAAATTATACTTTCGACAAGTAAGAGATTTTGCAATTTGAAATTAAAGTACAAATCCTTTAAAGATTACTTCAAACAAGTTAATTCACCTTTTAACTAGTTTACTAATAATGATACAAAAATTTGATACGTATACTAGTCTTTGTTGAACTCATTTAGTGTGAACGATGAGGTAGAGAAGAAGTAGGTTGACTGAAAGAAAAATAAAAAGAGTAAGGTCTTACTTCACTTTTTAATTCTCACTGCTCAATGTTCGACATTATCATATTTTCCATTGAATTTGAGTATTTTTCTAGAGGTTCAGTATATCATGAACTAGTGTAGATTTGTTAATTTTAACTTATACCTTTATTAAAGGATTTGTTAGTTCTTCATGATGAATTTTTGGTGTTGTGGGTCATAAGTTTCTAATTCAACCCTTTAAAATTTCCTCCAAAAAGAGAAGTTTTTCTAATTCTATATAAATTTTCTTGAAGGTTATTTTTATTGATATCAATTAAAAATGACTTATTGATAGATAAAAACATTTATATTTAATCCACATGTTTACTTATGGTGTGCAGTAGCCATGGCAGTTTCCTATTTCATAGACTAGGTTTGGTTATTCAGAGAAAGGTAAAAACATTTATATTTAATCCACATGTTTGCTAGGATGCCAACTGCTCCATTATAATACTTTTTCTTTCTCTTTACCCATCAAGGCGATGATGGTCTTAGGATAATAAAGATATTTTGAAACATTATAGTAAGTTCGATAATAAGGAGAAATGCGGACATATGACTAATTGTATTGGCGGGAGATCAATGTGTGTATATTTTATACATCCACCAAAACGGCTATAAGTAATTTCTTTATATATAACCACCAAAACGTCTATAAGAATAATGAAATTTACCATAGACAATCAGATTTTGGGTCTAGGGTACATTGAGATCAGAGTGAAAAGGAAAAGATGATAAAGGTGAGTTTTGTTCACCACCGTTAATAAGGTGTATAACATTTTTGAAAGGGTTATATTTAAGGTTTGTACGGGGGTTGTATTTAGTCACTCCCTTATAGTAAGTTCGATAATGAGGAGAAATGCTAACATAGGACTAATTGTATTGGCGGGAGATCAATGTGTGTATATTTTCTACATCCACCAAAACGGCTATGAGTTATTTCTTTATATATAACCACCATAGAAGAATTACACTTTCACATTTATTTCAAAGAGAACATCACATATATATTTACTTATTGAGCTTTCAATATATAAGATTCGTTTTCATAATAGAGTTAATATTAGGTATACATTTTAACTTAAGAATATAGTTTCAAAGCTTTAGTGGAAATGTAGAAAATAAGATAATGTTGCTTGTCTAATAAACAAGTTCAAATGGTTGAAATATATAATAAACAAGTTTGGGATTTGCTCTCTAAAGGTTCACATAGAAAATATCTTTTCACTCTTGAGTTGAAGGTTTTGTTGTGGTTTACTTTAGTTAACGGTTGAAAATATCTATTCTATCGTGAGATAGAATGTACTTTGGGATTCTTTAAAAGAAATAAAAAGGAAAATTTTATATTACCATGCTTTCAAAAATGGTAGTATATCCCGTCTACACCGTCAGTCAAAAAAAAAAAAACAATTGCAGGGAAAATCGTTGATATACTGTTCAACAACTGTAAAAATATGTGCATTGGATTTGACCCTCAGGGGAACAAAATAGTAAGCATAGGTTATAGGTTAGATGTTGTAAGGAGGGAAACCAACTACTTTCCCGATTATATGTGCTACTTAGCTGATAAGCAGGAGCCAAAGTTATATTATGCATCGGCTAATGGAACCGTGAAGATGATGATAACACGTGATCGGACTCATCGTCATCTCCCTGATGTTACCAAAACCACAACAAAGTTCATTGAGATTATAGATATTGTGGGGCTGGCTACCATCTTCATCCGTAACAAGTTCAAATGGATGAAATATATAATAAACAAGTCTGGGATTTACTCTCTAAAAGTTCACATAAAAAGTAACTTTTCACTCTTGAGTTGAAGGTTTGGTTGTGGTTTGCTTTTGTTGAAGGTTGAATATTTATATTCTAGCTCGAGATAGAATGTACTTTGGGAGTGTTTGAAAGAATTGAAAAGGAAAAGTAATGGATTGCTGATACTATCAATATATATATATATATATATTTTGTATAGTAAAGAGCATTGTCCTCATATCTCTCATCTCTTGAACTCTCTTATTTGTTAATGGGGTAGTTTTTCTTTTTTAGGATAACTTGGTGGGGGCTTGATTAGGATCGTGATGAAAAGGGGATCAATCGGCTTTACAACAACGATAAATATATCAGAAATGATTGGTAATATTTTGTAGGGGTAATGGAAGGAGTTATTGTCTCTTATACTTCTCATTTCTTTTCGATTGAATAACTTTCTCTGTTTAATCTTATTTCCTTCTTTCTCTCTCTAGGGATGTATTTCTTCTACCTTAACTCTCTATATCTGATGGATTAAGAATGTTTTTTTTTTCTTCTTTTTCTTATTTGCTTAGACTAATGCTTCTAAATTTTTGTTACCTCTTAGAATATGTTGCAACCAACATGAGTTTATAATTTTTCTTATTTCCTTGTCATGCTTATCTCGGAAACAACATGAGCTTATAATTTCTCCTTAAAGTTTATATTTACATCATGTTTTGTTGTTGTTGTTAGATTAGCCATTTTTGTAACATGTTAATCCCTAGTTTCCAAACCAGCACTGCGAGCGCCACCACCGCAAGCATTAATACCACCATCATGCCACGTGTTATCCAATAGTTTGTTATAAATTTGAGAATGCAAAAATCAAAAAGTATGATGATCTAAGGAGATTTCATACATCATATATGTGATACCATTTTTTATTTTATTTTTGTAAGTATTCATTAAAGAACTAACACATGAACAAGGTTGGCATAGCCATATAATATATGGTGAAGTCTGATATTAGATTTATCTACCGATAGGTACTTAAAAATACAAGAAGGAGGGAAGTTTTCCAAATTCAAAATACAAGGAAAATTTTATCTTTTTTAGCTAGTTTTTCAGCAACTGCATTTGCCGCTTAGTGGACAAATAAAAATCATGAAAATTTATGCAAGACTCCGCTATCTTCTTTGCCTTTTCTATAATATCCATACTCCTCCAAGAGATTGAAGATTTGATTCCATTCAAGTAATCAAATAAAGTTTGTGTTATCCTAATCCCTGAACCAAGAGAGAAAGCATATCCCGATACACTCTTCATGTCATCAATACAACCTCCCAAGTCGTTATCACAATAACCAACTAATTTGACATCTAAATTTCTAAAACTTGGTGCCAAAATTCATTATTCTTTGAATGTACCTTAATAACCTCTTTGTCGCGCCAATATGTATATGATTAGGTGGACTCATGAACTAGAAAGCATACTTGAAGCAAACATAATATCTAGTCTTGTGTGTATAAGGTGTAATGTTTCCAATAAGATCTATATAGTAAGTCTCATCAAATTTTCTTCCTCCATCATCTTTCTTAAGTTTCTCATTCACTACAAATGATGTTGATATAAAATTACAACCAAGCATACCAAATTTCTTCAACACGTTATCGACATAATAGATTTGTAAAACGGGAATAAGCGGCTCGGCGGTTATATTACCAGTTCCTAGCGAGTAACCCCCGAGTCGAGACCCAGTCCTGTCTGATGATATAAAACCCGAACTTTAAATCCCCAGAATATCTCACTTACGGTCTCAATTTCCCTCAAAGTTTGTCCCAAATCCCATTTCTTTATCTTCATCTGAGTGCGTAGATCAACTCTATACTTTCAGAATCATTGGAGATATAATCGATTATTCTAGATCTTAAGACCTGATTTCATGTTCGCAGTTTCCTTTTTGGTTTTCTGATCAACTCTATAAATTATTTCTTTATATACACTTTCACATTTATTTCAAAAAACATCAGCTATATATTTACCTATTGAGTTTCTAATATATAAGATTTTTTTCCATAATCGGGTTAATATTAAGTTTACGTTTGAACTTATGAATATTGTTCGGAAAGGTAGAAAATAATAATCTTTCTTATATAATAAACAAGTTCACGATGGTTGAAATTTAAACAAGTTTATGATTTGCTCTCTAAAGGTTCACTGAAAAATATCTTTTCACTCTTGAGTTGAAGGTTCAGGTTTAGTTGAGGTCCCAACGAAATCAGGTTCAGCCAATAAATGCAAGAAAACCAGAAGTGCATAGTGAAGTTTCATATACAAATGACATCAACAATCTGTTAACTTCTTGTGTATGTCTCTTACATGAATCGATCAACAAGGATAACTGGATTTGACACTATTTTTGTTAATAACTCAGGTGAAACCATTGGAGGGAGGACATTAGGAGGAAGAGCCCAAGGAAAAGAAGATGGGGACTGCACCGCTGCTCTGAATACGCTGGAATGGGCAGAATCATTGAACCGTAATAAGTTCAATCTTTTGGGAACTAATGTTTCTCTAACTCAAACTCTCTGAGGAGGAAAGAGGACTACGAGTTGGCAGACAAATAAAAAAGTAGATATGAATCTAGAGATACTATCATCTTTTGATTATGTCTCTTGTTGATCTTTTAAATTTGACTGTAATAAGTAGCAAACATCAAAGTCCTCAAGTATGGGAGGTGCCTGTTATTACTGAACTTGTCTAGTTCTGTTATTTCTTTCTCAAGTGAAAAAAAAGGGTTTTGAGCTTAGCTCCCGTTAACACTATATTCTAGTGGAAACCTTGTCAAATACGTTACATCAGTTTGTTGGTGTTCTGTTTAATTATAGAGTAGTTGTTAACAAGATATGTGGTAAAAACAATTAAGAGGAACAATATTATGATCTACCTTGTTTAAGATATGTAATTCTCAATTCATATGATTAATTGGTAAATATTAAGAGGTGCAGTAATTTAAAATTCAAAAGTAGATCTTGAAATAGTTATGTGGTTGCATATTCATATTACGTTGGTATTGTGGAAAAATTTCTACTCCCATTTATGAGGAATATGCAATCTGATTTTGTACCCAATTGATGTTTAATTGTTAAAGAAAGTTTTGATGAATAGTCTTGAACTTTATTGGATTTTGAGTTCCATCTGGTTCAGATCAACGTAGTTAATTCTAGATTCCGGTCTGTCTAGGTCCCGACCAAGACGTTGAGACAACTTTACCTCATGGAGATTCTCGGTGAAATCTCCGAGTAACTACCGAAATATCGTTCTTGAATTTTATACATAGTTGTGTATAAATATAATATATATCAAGCATTTTTTAAACATCTTTCACACATGGTTGTGTATAGACATAATAAAATTCCACCGATTTTTAAAAATAGAAACAATTCATTCAAAATAGTAGAAAACTCAAGATTCATACAAATTTCAAAAATTTCAACCATGATTTCCGGCCAATTCCGACCGAGTCAACCGAAATCCAAAATTACCGATGATTCCGGCCAAATTCCGTCTCGACAAAATCAAACGTTCTACTACCTTGAGAGCCGAAACTAGAATCTCCGGCGATATCTCGGCCATCTCCGCCGAGATTGACAACATTGGTTCAGAGTTCAACCCTTACCACTCGTAATAATAGATTTGTAAAATGGGAATAAGAGACTGGGCGGTTAGATCACCGGTTCCCAGCGATTAACCCCCGAGTCGAGACCCAGTCCTGTCTGATGAGATAAAACCCGATCTCAAACTTTAAATCCCCAAAATATCTCAATGACGCTCTCAATTTCCCTCCAAATTCCTCCCAAACCCCATTTCTTCTTCTTCATCTGAGTGCGTAGATCAACTCTATACTTTCAGAATCATTGGAGATATAATCGATTAGTTTAGATCTCAAGACCTAATTTCATGTTCCCAGTTTCCTTTTAGCTTTTCTGATCAGGTATGGAGTTTTAGGGTTTTTGAAAGAGGAATCGAACTCGATTTTTCTGTTTTCCATCTCCTCCAAGCTTGATTAGTTGATTATTTACTTCAGTTTTTTAATTTTGTGTTCATTTCGTTACTAGATTTGATCATACTAGTTTCATCTCTGGGTTTTAGGTTTGATTCAGAGACGATGTTACAACGGATGAGTGGATCAAAGAGGAAAGCGGCAAATGTAACTTATGTAAGTGTAAATATAGAGTTTGAATTTGATAATCGATTCTCTGGTTTTGAGTGAAGTTTTTAGGTTTGAAATTTTGGTTTTAGTTTCTTACCTGTTCGATTATTTGACTCTAATTTTGATTTGTAACATGTTTGTGTTTACTAATGGAATGGTGATTCTGATGGAATGGTGAGATTCCAGTCTGGAAAATCAACACATAAAAGGTGATTGAAGAAGCACTTTTGAAATTTGATTTCGTTTCCGTTGAGTTTTACTTATTATTACAATCATGGTTCATGGAGTTGGCATTTGCACTGGAATGAATTTCCTAGTTCATATTTAGAGTGTTTTGCTGTAGATTATTATGTTGAGACATTTTGATTGCAAAATTTCAGGCGAAAACAGGATTTCGAGCAAAAGAAACGGCAACAACGTACCAATGGATTAGATGACGATGCTGTGGAAGGAATTCACAGGGAATCAGATCAGTCGAAGATAAGGGGAGCTTCCTTGACTGAAATGTTTACTCCATGTCAGTTGGCAGTGCACGTTGCAACTCTCAAGCAATGGTTTGGTGAGACTAAGCCAAAGGTGGATGAGAAACGAGCAATGGGAGAGTGTAAGAATGACTATGCATGTCAGTTATGTGGAGTAGAAAAACTTTTTTCCGCGATAGGCGGCTGCTTCTTGTGTGGCACAGTTTTCAAGAAGATGGACACATATCACAGTGCATCAAAATTTGGTGTGGAGTACCGGATCTGTAGTAAATGTTTAAAGAAAATTGAAGGTGAAAAACTCAGTGTCTCTGGGCTTCATATTAGCGAGGAAAATTTAAGTCTGGATATTGATCCCCTGTATCAAGAACCATTTGTGCAGTGTGATAGATGTGACCGTTGGCAACACCATACATGTGCGCTGTTCAACAATGAAAGAAACATTGGGGGGAAAGCTGAATACATTTGCCCAAAATGTTATATTCAAGATATCAAAAATGGGATTCGTGCACCCTTGGATCAGAGTGTTATTCCTGGTGCAACAGATTTACCAAGAACGAAGCTTAGTGATTTCATAGAAGGTAGGCTCTTCTCACGTTTGAAGAAAGAACGATATGATAGAGCAAATGGCATGGGAAAGAATCCTGAAGAGGTCCCAGGAGCAGAAGATCTTGTCGTAAGAGTTGTTTTATCTGTTGAGAAGAATTTACTGGTGCAGCAAGAGCTTCTCAATGTCTTTAAAGAAGAGAATTACCCAAAAGAGCTCCCATACAGATCAAAGGTCATTTTGTTGTTTCAGAAGATTGACGGAGTAGAGGTCTGTCTGTTTGGAATGTATGTCCAGGAATATGGATCCAAATGTGCTCATCCTAATCAACGCAGTATATATATCTCATATTTGGATTCTGTCAAATACTTCAGACCTGACGGTGTCATAGCTGCCACTGGAGAATCTCTTCGTACATTTGTGTACCATGAAATATTGGTGGGATATCTAGACTATTGCAAGACAAGGGGGTTCTCTAGGTGCTATGTATGGTCTTACCCGCCTTCAATAGCAGATGATGATTATATATTTAACTGTCATCCGGAGATACAGAAGAGCCCCAAGGTTGGATCTCTGCGAGACTGGTACAGAAAAATGCTTGGGAAAGCAGCGAGTGAAAAAATTGTGGCGAGTGTTACTAACTTATATGATCACTTCTTTGTACCTCATGGGGAACATAAGGTAACAGCAGCTCGTTTGCCGTACTTTGATGGTGACTATTGGCCACCTACTGCTGAGGCTTTGCTCAAGAAACTCGCAGATGGTAAACTACCACCAATAAGGAACGCAAGGAAGCAAAAACCTTCTTTTGAAGCTGATGGATGCACTGATGCTTCTAGGAATTCATTCGTGGACAATCAGCTGATGCAAGAGCTTGGTAAAGGCTTATGGAAGCTGAAGGAAAATTTTATTGTTGTGCACTTGGAAACACAACATATGGCTGAGGATACTGATTGTGACGAAGATGAAGTTATCGAGGGGAGTCTTTTTGATGGTAGGGATAATTTCATGGATTTCTGCGTGAAAAACCAGTATCAGTTCGATAATCTTGGAAGAGCAAAGCATTCCTCCATGATGATACTTTACTATCTACACTATCCAAGCGCCTACATACTGAAGCGAACAAGCCAAAATGGGAGGTCGTACAACAAGTAGGCACTCAAGGGTAGCAAAATTCAACTTTTTGACCATCTAAATTGGGTGTTTGTTATACGTGTTTTTCCCCATTCCCTGCAGATGATAGATCCATGTTCTTAGTCTTTGCGAGTGCGCTTCAGTTTTGTATATATCCACATAGGTGCGTACAATAACTATATTCCCTTTTGCTTGCACAGTGAGAAAATGCAGTATTTAGTGGTTATTATATGTTTCAGATTTTGTTGTTGTTGTCATGGTTCTGCAAGTGTAAGGGTCTCATGTTGTTTTCGGAGTTCCTTGTTGTTTGTTTGCGGAATTCGGATCTGTATTGATGTTAAATTTTGATTTCTTGCTGGGATTTTCTTAAATTTTGCTCTGGAATTATTTATTTTAAGACCAAGAAACAATTTAACAGCCATTTGGAGACGCCTAGTACACTAGAGTCTAGAACTCTAGAAGAGGAAGCTCCGTGGTCTGGCAGGATGGGCCTAAACCATCGAGTGTTCCATCCATGGATATAATGATGTAATAACGGCCCATAGCCTTTACTTAGGATTGTATGATTTCTAAAGCCGCTTGTTTTATACGGGACTTTTCGAATATGTTGTTAGAGCAGGTATGGACGTTGGCAATGGAATCACATTCCCAGAAATCATTTTTTTTAAGAGGATCCTAAACTATCATCCTAAGAATTTTGAATTTTGATTTCGAGAGGAATCCTATTCACATTCCCCTTTTCATATTTACCAAATTTTGGAATAAAAGTATTTCCAGGAAAGGAAAAAAATTATCTACAAATGAACAAATTGTTAGTTAATTTCCTTATCATTTGGCTGATCTCGATCACCGATATTTGCAACTGTCGTATTGCTAGTATTGGTTCTGGTGTATTATCATTGTTATTATAAGCTTCAACTTCTCTTTTAGAAAAAAGTACTGTACTACCCCAATATTCGACATTGGTTGGGCTGAATGGAATATAAGTAATGGTTTGTCATTTTCTATCACCGAGGCCTTTTCAGCACAATTGGCTCTAGAGTTGGCAAAAAAACTTTGCAGTTAAGCGTGCTCGGGCGGGAGTAATCCAGGGCCCGGGATGACCGCAGCAATGCCCGTTGAAAACCCCACACTGCCGGATAACCGCAGTGGCTAAGTGGGGACAGTATTGGTGGAGGGACGGGTCATTACAAGTACGATTCAAGAGGTGGCTAGTTAACACACTTGATAAATGCATAATTAACCTTATATTAATCAAAAAAAAAACCTTATTTGTGTACAGAATGCCTAACGTTATTTACTAGTTTTTGTGCGAATCGTATCGTACTACGTCTGTTTTCTATTTTATGGCTTTCAATAGATTAAATCATCTATGAGAAATGGCTCCAAAATCAATAATAATAATAATAAAAGTTAGTACAATTGAAGAATGACCCAAGATCCCATGGAACAAGATAGAGACATGGCATATGCCAAAAATTTTTTTTGGGAGAAATAGCCTGGTCGCCCTTTCCTGACCGACTACTATTGTTTCTTGTCAACCATAAGAGCCAATCCAAGGCGCAAAAAACATCTATTAAAAATTATTCATATTATTATTATGCATATATATCCATGTTATTAAAGAAAGTCTTAAAATCGTTGAATATTAAAATAACTTTCATCTTTTTCGTCACTGAAAGATAAATCGAACTTTTAAATTTATATTCTCATAAAATATGTCAATTACGAAGTACTAAATATATGACTATGAGGTACTTTCTTTTGCATTATTGCTTTTCCATCTTGAAGAAGATTTGGTTATTTCCATGTCTAACGATGTCAATCTAGTCACCCATGATTGCACTGGAATGACCTCAACAGAAACTAAACTTCTTTTTTTTTTTTTCCTTTTTTGTAGGGGAACAACTCACACGTTATAAATTTACAAGACTTTAGTGAAAAAAGTCATTTCACTTTTAAGGTTTGAGATATTTTGCATATCGTTGAGTTCATTTTTTATGTCTTATGTGAAAGATCTATATATATATCTACAAAAATTTAAATCACTAAAAATAACTTACGTAAGGTCAAATAATAGTACTAACGGATTTAGAGACTTATTTATGGGTTGTTTTGTTATGAAAAACTAAAATAACTTTTTAAAGGTCGTTTCTTACTTTGTCGTACTTCTTTTTATTCTTTTTTCCCTAAAAATTTGATCTAACGTAATATTAAATCAATACTCAAAAACTACAGGAATACTGATAACTGAAATCACAAATAGAAATTACGTCGATCATTTGTGAAGGTCCAGGAAGTGATGTAAAGCTTCTTCCAAAAGACTTTAATTACAATCAATCATAAGATTGGATGATCAAACATCGAGCAGCTACCACTCACCTAATATTAAGAGCAGTCGTTTTTATTTTAATCACTTCGAAGTTGATTCTGAGGGTGAAGATGGATCACATCTTAATTCGTTTGTAAGACCGTTTAGACATATTGCCTTATGATTTCGCCATAGAAAGGGAATATAGAGTACATCAAGAAAACGTCATATATGAGGTGATGCTGATATCAATCCTTACACCACTATGTTTACAAGTGTTTCAGTTCAAGGGAGAGTTGAAGGAAATGAGACTGAGTTGCTCAACAATGAGAAGAATACATTGTTAAGTGATCTTGAATTTCTCATAAAAAAAAATTCTACAATACAAATGAAAAGAAAACTATTATGAAAAGTGAGTCGCTTTCCAATGTGAAGACGAACCTGGGAAAGGATACTATGTTGCTAAACAAGGAGAATATGAAATTGTCAAGTGATCTTGGATTTCTCACCAAAGAAAAGTTTACATTTCAAGTGATATTTATTCGTTCAATTAAAATAAGACTATTCTGGAAAATGAAATTGAGTCGTTTTCTAATGAGAATACTAACCTGGGAAAGGAGACCGAGTTGCTCAACAAGGAGAAGACAAAATTGTTAATTGATCTTGAACTTCCCAACAAAAAAGGTTTACTGTACATGGTGATATTTGTTCGCTTAACGAAAAGAAGATTACTTTGTTTCTAACACATGATCAAATATACTTTCATAATTCACTTAGTATCGGTATACAAAATAAATACATATAAAATTATTTTGTTATCAAAAACAGTTGAGCTGCATTTGAAAGAGTAATAATTAGATAAACACTTAAAATTACATATTTTTACCAAAGCCCAAATAAAAAGTTAATTCGTACCGTCTTACAGATCTACATTAATTATCAGTCTTCTTTCATGACATGATTCACATTCCGAGTGTAGTTTCTTCAGTAAAGTATTTTATGGTTAGTGGTTGTCGAAGTGGTGGCGGTGGTTCAAATAAAGTATTCACAGGTTTTATAATAATAATACATTTAATTAGATAGATACCATTGCAGAAGAAGAAGAAGAGACCATTAGGACTTAGAAAAAAAAAACACTCAGACACGTTGTAAACAAGTATAGAAAAGGTCACTGGACTTACATGTTGAAGAAGTATCCAGATGTATTTGTGGACAGGAGAGTTGGAGATCTGGCGTAACATGAGGTTGAGTCTTTGTTTTAGGAATTTGTTATGCATGCCCGAGATAAAAAACGATAAGTGATTTCGACATCCTTCATAGCATGTTCAGTTGCAGATGTGTTAATCCTGTGGAGGTTGTCCATAGCAATATCGATCTCATTTCTCTAACCATTGTTACTATCCGAAAATATATTAGATTATAAGATATCTTTGATATTATATGATCTTCATGTTGTTCAGATAAAAAGATCAAGTAAACTATCATTATAACTAAGATAATCATATATTCACTAACATATAGATAAACATGTATAAGACTGAAGATATTTCGAAAGCTTTCATTTTAAAGATAACAAAGGAAAATAGGATAAATGAAGAAATAAGTTTTATCTTTTATTTATAAATACAATTCTGTCATTATCGAGCAAAAAAGGAGAGAGAGAAGATAACTTTTTCAAGTTATAAATGTTTTTCAAAAAAATTCAAACATATATGTATTTGTATAAAGAGAAAAAAAGACAATAGTGATAAGATTTTCGGAAAATTGGGAATATGTCCCATTTTCACTAATTTGTGTGGGTATCTATCCCATGAAGGAAAAAACTTAAAGAATCTATCCCGGAGAGAGAGAGAAATGGTTAAATACTTAATATCCCACATGTGGGGGCTTACACATGCGACAAATTTACATTTTCACCCTCATCATCATCATCGTCAGTTTCATACCATCATTTTCCCCTTTTCCATAAGATCATAGATGCATCTTTTAGTGAATCAGTAATAATCGGATTCTAATATCTTCATGTAGAAACTTCTCTAGCAACTTAACCCATCGTACCAAGATTTTGATGACATAATAATTCACATTCGAATTTCAGATATAGCTCGACTCTAGATTTAGTGCAAGTGTACACTAATTAGTAAACAGAAGAGAAAATGTTTGATTCCACAGTAGCTTGTCGGAATGCATTACTCTATACACGATGAAGGGGATGAAGTAGTCTCAAACAAACACACATCTCCTACTTCTAAATTGTTTCTGGATAGGAAATCTTGCCAACCCTTGCCATGGAATACAAAACCCGTTCCATATCTTTTATACTTTACTGACCATATGTGATCGCTCCAATCCAAATCCTACCAACAATATTAGCTCAAAATCCTTTGAGCAGGTGCACCTTAATTAAGGACCATCGATTATTACCCATGGGCACCTGCATCATCCGAATAATTTAATCAAACGTGCATCAATGTAAATGTGTTGTAGAAGTCGCGAAATTTTGGAGAGGCACTTGCCCTATTCAACAATATACTAGAACCGTCCATGACTTGTATGGGTACAGGTTGTACAGCTGGTTCAATAAACACTAACTCATCCAATTATAGTGTTCATCTTCTTCGTCATCGAGTGTAACTTCAAATTTACCGGCATTTATTCAGGTGACGAATCTCATCTAAGCGCTAAGGATAAAAATGTAAAACTATCACATGTGTAAGCCCACACATGTGAAATATTAAATATTTAACAGATGTTTTCTCTCTTTGGGATAGATCCCTTAATTTTTTTTCCGTCATGGGATAGATCCCCAAACGAGTTAGTGAAAATGGGGCATATTTTCAATTTTCCCTAAGATTTTTTAGGTTTAAAATGTTTTTCGCAAAATATCAAACATATTTGATCATTAATATAAGCATTTGCGCCTGAAAAACTATAAGCATTAGTTGCATTGTTACCTTAATCATTTTATCATTCACATTAAGTGTGTATCTTGTCAAATTCTTTAAGGCAAACTGCACTTAAGCTAGATATTTAAGTCAAGCATATCTCAGACTCTATATATACATATATATTTTATTTTTTGTGGTAAACAGTATGATTGGCATGGATTGATGAGATGTTTACCAATCGCCATGTTTGAAGAATCTACACACAGACGAAGATTTGATTGATAATCAATCTAAATATAATATAACATTTTTCTCTTCAAAAATATAGTCGATAAACAATAAAGAACAAGAAATAATAAATAGAAAAGAAGCAGTAGAAAGTTATGACCCACAACACTAAGAATTCACTCGGAAGAACTAATATCTGTTAATGGAATTGTTGGTTTAAATTAGCAAATCTACACTATTCGCGATATAGCAAGAATCTAAAGTAATACTCGAACTCAATGGAAATTACAATAACGTCGAACACTGAGTAGTGATAATCATAACTGAAAGTAGGAACTCACAGTTCATATTTTTCTTCCGGTCAACCCACTTCTTCTCTACCTCATCGTTCACACTAAATATAAGTTCAACAAAGAGTAATAAACGGTTCAAATTCTCTTTATCGCCATTAGTAAACTATTAAATAGATGAAAAAAATATGTTTGAAGTAATCCTTGCTGAATTTGCGTTTTAGAGAATATGATTTTGTCTCATACTTCCCGACGACATCAAATACATGTTTTATTAGCAAGAACGACAAATCAATTATTAGTATATAATCAAACAAAAAAGAATAAAATAATTTCCTTAATAATATCAATTTTACTATTGTAAATTTTATCGTTTGCTGACTTTGTGGCTTTCGTTGCGAGAGTCTTCTCTCTATTAATTGATTTTCAATGCTCTAGGTAGCTTTGATTTCAAGCTAATATAGCTTGAGATCCAACCAAAGACTTTCTCAGTTTAGGTAAAATTCTTATTAGGAATTCATGTAAGCATGGGAGAAGTCCGCCTTGAAATTACATAGAAGAATATGCATTATGGTCCAGGGTTCTGAAACCGTACTCAATGATGGTTCATAGAGGCTAAGTAGCCTTTGAACTTACAAGCACGTAGTGGTGTTCAATAATACTCAAGCCTAATCAATGATCCATAAGCACAAAGTGATTTTTTAAATAAAGTTTTCTTAGAAGTGTCTATGAGAATCGTAGCAAAACCGAACATAAGCATACAGAATAGTTCATGTACTTCTGCTAAACTGGAATTGGGCAGGTTTGCAAACCTCTGACAGTTCGCGAAGTCTGGCCATAAGGGTTTACAAACCTTGGAAGTTCACGCAAGTTAGATGGCAGGAGTTTGCGAACCTGCCTAATTATCGAACTCAATTTCCCCTATTTTCCAAGTAAAAAAAATAAAATCATTTGTATTCAATGGTTGATTGTACCCTGATTTTGATGGGTAACCGTATTTTCTCTAGCCTATCAGACTCGATATTTTCATTCAATATAGATACTATTCGCAACTGGCGACAGAGAAAAATATTTGGGATACAAATTTACTTAGTGTCCAAGAAATTGATCTCTTGTAGTTAGAGAAAGGTTGTTCATGTTTTTCTCTGTAGAATGATATCAAATGGGGGGGGGGGGGATTTCATTATGAACTTGTGTTTAATTTTTATATCCTTGTAGGGAGTGTGGTTGTGGAATTATAGGAGATGAATGTACCTATATCTCTCCTTGATGAAGATGCTAAGTTTACATAGTGGAATCGTATTAACAAGTTGGTATGTAATCGTTAGTCTTGATAACTCTTTTGTGTAGTTCTTAAGATCCATTTTCTTTCACCTTTGCCATTTAGTTGACAAAAAGGGGAAAATTATTTAGTAGTATTCTACTGTAACATATGGCTTTTCGGAGCATTATGCAAGGGTCGGGGAATGAATTGCAAGCTATGGGTTTCACCTATTATGCAAAAGAGACAAGTAAGAACTAAGGGGGAGAACATATCACCGTAGTATTACTTCAAAGTTTTGGTACAATTGGACCTTGAGATAGGTAAAACTACTACACACCGTAGTATTATGCACCGAGGTAACAATTGGACCTACGTGGAGAACATATCACTTTAGTATTACTTCCAAGTTTTGGCACAATTGGACCTTGAGGTAGGTAAAAATACTATGCACCGAGGTAACAACCATTGAGTATTCTCATAAGTTCTTATCATTATGGATCTTCAACGACAAAGGTGCTGAAACAATCGTATGCAAAACCATAAAAGAACTTGAAGTGAAAAGAATTCAAGTAGACTGTAGTTACAGGAAATCCTACAACCACACCCTAAAGATAAGCTATGAAGTAATCTAAGAAACCATGATGAAATACTCAAGATCTTTTATTAAAACTTAGAACAAATACAAAAATGATAGGGGAAAACCCTAACTTGGAAAGCAAATAACTTTCTCTCTCCTAAATATCTTATCTCAGCTCACCAAAAAGATCTCTCTCTCTACAAAGGCATTAAGCTCCTTTTATAGGAGTTTACATAGTGGAGGACAGCTAATTTTCGGATCTGGCGCGCGTTAATGTCGCGTAGACTTTATCATTGCCGCGCGGTTTCTTCACTGCCACATAGATCTTCACACTATTATTGTGACTAAGTGACGTCATCTGGTTCGTCATCTTGGATGTGCTGTATGCGTTCGTATTCGCTTACTACTTATAGGCATCATTTCGCATAACTGATGGGTATGCGGTATTTTGCACCCACATAGACGTTGAAGATTCAAGAAATCAAGCATAATGAAAATTTGAGCTGAAAGGTTTTATTATATTGAATCCATATGTATTGATAGTTTTGTCGCTAAAATTGATAAAGAGGGAGATTGTTAGAGCATCGCTCGGTGGAACTCATAAGTTTTGTTATCTCAAGCTTGTTGTCAATGTTAGATGTACAAAACCATATCTTAATTTCTAGCTTACTAAAGTCAAGTCTCGAACTAGGATTAGAGTATGGTTGTTGAGCATCAGACATCACTAAATAACTCTCGCTGATTGAAGACTGGAGAATAAACAAAGACATTTTCGAGAACTTCATCAACAAAAAGGTATGTAAAGCTGATCTATCCTATTTACTCACGGAATTTACCATTCTATCTTATGAGACTATGTCGTATGATTTTAGTAAATTTAATATTGCAAAGAAATTTTTTCAAGTTCAAGCTTGTCTTGGTTTAACTTGGTTAAACTCTCGAAATATGATTCAAGCAATGGTTGTTCTAGATCTTTAACAATCTTAGTTAAAAATTATTTATTGTTGAAGAACTATTTTTGTTACAAGTTGATCATTTGTAAATTGCCTAAGCAACAAATATACTGATATGGCTATTGGAAATGTTTCAATTATGTGAGAAAAAGAACTATTTGGCGATAGGTAAACATACTTGTATGTTTTACAAAAATCAGTATGAATTTCGTAGACTGTAGAGGTTCACAAACCCGGTTTGCAAATGGTTAGAATAACTCGACCTCATTCTAAATGTGTACGTATAAAGCACAAATTCGTGATTAAGTCATATAATAAATCACCTAAATTAGTTTGCACAACTGAAAGATGCACTTTGCTGGAAGTCTTATGAGCATGTTAGTCATACCATTAAAAAGAAAATCAAGAATATAACCCGCCCCAATTAATTACCTGAACACATTATTGGTTTGTTCATAATCTTTTTCTTCTTCTTTTTGCCAATATATAAGTGACACTTATCCCAAAAGATTGTTGCCATATCATTTGATCCTCAAAGTCCTGGGCATACAAAATTCAACTCGGAATAGTAAAAAATAAAAAACAGAATCTGAGGTCAGTGACTCGAAGTTCCTGGCGATTACCGGCCGATCCAAGACCCAACCACTACCCGAGCTGTCTGGAGTTTTTGAAGTATAAAATTGAAACCCGATCTGAAACTTTAAAACCCCAAAATATCACAGAGACACAGACGCATCATTTTCCCTCCAAATCCCCGAAATCCTAATTTCATGACCTAATTTCATGTTCGCAGATTCCGATTAGTTCTCCGATCAGGTAAGCTAAGCTTCTCCGATTTTGAGTTTTATAGTTTTTCAAAGAGGAATTGAACTCAATCTTTTTTCTGTTCTCGATCTCCTCCATTCATTTTGTTGATTTATTGTTTAGATCTAGATAGATAATCTCGTTCTTATGTTCATTTCTTTACTAGATTTACTCATACTAGTTACATTTTGATGGTTTTAGGTTTGATTCTTCTGAGACGATGTTACAATGGATGGGTGGATCGAGGAGGAAAGTTACAAATGTAAGTGAATTAGAGCTTGATTTTGATAATTGATTCTCTAAGAATTATTTATTTGTTCAATAATGTGAATTTTCGCTACTAATTTCTTGTTTCATCTCTTATATGTTCGATTATGTGGCTCTAATTTTGATTTTTCATCATGTTTGTTTGGCAATGGAATGGTGAAATTTCAGTCAAGAAAATCAACACATAAAAGGTGATTGAAGAACTTGTGAATTTGTTTTCGTTTCTGGTGGATTACTTATTATAATCATGATTCATGAAGTTAGTTCGCCCTGGAGTTATCCTTGTTAAGATTTGGTTGTGGTTGGTTCATGTGTAAGGGTTTCTAGAAAGACTTAATGTGAGCATGTTATGCTGTAGATTTGAATGTTGAGACATTTCTTGTAAAATTTCAGGCAGAGACAGTATTTCGAGCAAAAGAAACGACAGCAACATACGAATGGAGATGCTGCTGCTGAAGGAACTCATGGGTCTGCTGAATACCACCGGACACCTAAATCGTTGGATATCATAAGTTTGTTGAACTTGACGGTAGAGGCCAAGGGGGATAATTCTGGCTGCAACAATGGTAATTCACTTTATAGGATCGTATTGTATTATATTTTTTACTGCGTGAAGTAGTTGGATGACTCGTCAATATCACTGTCTGGCTGTTGCTCACCCATCCCCTTTGCTTTTTTCCTTCCTGTAACAATGCTGATAAAAGCAACGGATGGTCCAGCGCTCAGAGTTTCGCCGCTGAATCATCAAGTCCCCGAGGACATACATAAGGTAGCGGAAATCCCAGTCCTGAGATTTTCACCTGTGAACTACCAGCTTCAGAAGGATACAAGTAAGTTTGTTTCTTTTCTTTTCATATCACTTTAAAATGCAAAACGATTTTTCTAGGCTGAGATATTAACTGCTGAATTTGTGTAAAGTCTCTTTCTTTTCTGCTATATCTGACGTGCTTAAACGTCATTCTTGTCTGCAATAGAGACTAAATCACCAGCCAAAGAAGAGAAGTGTCCATCCCCCCAAAAGTAAGTGAGCCATTTCTTGTAGTTAAGCAGCCCATCATACGGAGTGTGCACATTAATCAATAGAGATCTCATACCGTACCAATTTTTCTTTGAAGCATGTGTCTTGAGATAAGCTTTTTGTGTCTATACATGCTTATATTCATGTCCGGACTTATAACTCTTTCCCTGCACTTGCGAGTTTAGGTTCTTGCGTTCTTTATCTTTTGTGTTTGCATATGTTTTCTTCCTTCGGGAAACTGATATCATGCTCTTCTCTAACAGGAAATTCTCCAGTGATCCACATAACACAGCAACTTTCCGTAAGTACTCTTCCAACAAAAATGGTGATAAGTCGGATTGCTGGAAGAACACAACTGAAACTCGTAAGATCTCACGTTCTTCTTATACTGTTATTTATTAATCTGTTAACCGGTGCTATTAAGAATTTTGCAAGACGAGAAAAATGAGGTTTTCCCCCTTGAATCCCTTGCTGCAATTTCAGGCTTCTGCAAGTGTTGGCCTAAGATACTTGTTCTTTTTTTCTTTGATTGTGGCCTTCTGGGATTATTTTGTTGTTCAGTTTTCATTTTTGTTTCTTTCCCCCCCTTGAATCCCTTGATACAATTTCAGGCTTTCTGCAAGTCTTGGCCTAAGATACTTGTTATTTTTTATTCTTTGATTGTGGCCTTCTGGGGTTATTTTGTTGTTCAGTTTTCATTTTTGATTTTTGTTTCTTGTTTCTTTTCCTTTTTTCCCCCCATGTTAATCCTGTCTGGTTTACTTCCTCAGAGTTCTCATTACTCGATTTACTTGGTGAGGATGGGTCAAATGGAAAAGCAGAAGGACGTCCAGTGCGAGAGTGTCATGTTGCCTTTTCTGTCAAAGGTATGGCCGTTTCATCCAATGAAGTATCATGAGAGTTATACCTTCACGTATGTTATTACAATACTTAGATATCCATGACGAAGGTAAAGTAAATAAGAGAATAGGAAAGCTAGGGAATGAAAAATACCTGTGCCACGAACTACGAAGATCAATGGAAAATAACTTCAGGAAAAGCAACTGATTTTGTTTGTCAGGGGTGAGTGTAAATATATGGCGTGGTTGGTTTCCACCTACTTATTGCATAGCTTTCTCTTGTTTATCAGGCTTAGGTAAAACAAGGATGGAAACTCCAGTTCATTCACCACAACAACAATGCAGGTAATGTCACTGTGCTATGTAACCTAGATGTCCCTATATGCTGACAGCTGGAGCTTTTGGCTCACTGTTAATGTTTATTGAGATACACTTATATATGAAGCTCTCAAAGAATCAAAGATATTGAAAGACTCATGGCTACTAGTATCACCACCTTCACTCATCTAAAGTTGTGATAACCTATGCATATCTAATATAATATTTTCTTCAATAGGTTGCCATCACCACCGAAGGCTGCAAAGAGGCACCTCTCATCTAATAAATACAAGATGAATGAGCTTAAACAGGTTAGATTTTTTGTAGAGCCGTACTTAGTCTCTGCAATCGATGTTTGCTCCTCTTCTTCTTCTTTTATTCTCTTTTTCTCTCCGGACATAGTCATCGTAGATTTATACCTTTTAAAGTATTGGTCCATGAGGATAAGGTTATGTAGATTCCTCATATGACTAGCACCCTGTTTAAGTAAATTATGCCATCCTTGTCCTTTCGTGAGCCATCCTTATCATTTGCTTAACTTTCTCAAAAGTCCTTTGTAGACGTCTTTACATTTAACCAATAGGTACTGTGTAGTGTGTGTAATAGTCAAAAATTGTATGCATTTGACTGTAAGATAGTTTGCACTATAAGTATTTATCGTTTGGATAACCATGTGAAATAGCATATAAGAAGAATCGGGAACCTTCGCAAATTGTTCCTAAATTCATGTCTATATATATGCAACTGCTATGACTATTAGAAGTTTCTGTTAGCGTAACTTCCTCTTTTAATGCTTTTAATGTGAGTGAGTAGGATTGTACTCTATATAAACTTTTCATTCTGTGTTTTTCTCAATATGATGCATAAGCGGACCGAATTGCTCTATTTCAGAGCTTAATGCTTGTCTCTCTAATAGTCCTTCAGTATGCTAAAACAAGTTGTAATGATGCTCAAAATGCAGAATGCTGTGTTATATGATACCGACATGCCAACTAGTGACACTTCTTTTGACTTGCCATTCAACTCAAGAGACATAAGGGATAACCATGGCAATTCAAGGAGCGGCAATCCCTTTGTAAAAGGTTGCAAGCCCCTGGATGGTCTAAATTCTAAATTGGACAGCCTGTTCTCTGAAGGATGTTTGAACAACAATTTGGAAGGTAAAAGTGAAGACCCATGGAATGGTATTTATTTTTCTCGTAAGAATTTTATCTTCCATGTTAGTTTTGTAACTTTGTTATATGAAAGTGCCAAGTACAGACCATGTGATACACATTAAAAACTAAAGAACCGGCCATGCAAATTTTATCTAGCTTTAGTTTCCAGAGTGGTGAATGAGCAACAGAGAAAAGCACTGTATATAAACATGACATGGTATCTGTTAGTTGTTCTGCAAACTGCCGAGTCTGCCCTCATCCACATGTCACATTGAGTTGTCTATACCTAATTCGTACACCAAATTAAATTTCACTGCTCTGTCACCTATGCTTCTTAAGAAACTTATTAGCTACTGTGGTTGCCTTACTGCTTGCTAGACTAGGACATGAAATAGCTTATTTTCTTTGGATTATCAGCTAGGTCAGGATTCCTTGATGACGATTCTACCGATGAGAAGATGCTTGATGAATCTACAACGAGTCAACTGTTCGAAATGAATTATTACAGTCCTGATGATTTCTGTAGGGAGAACACGTATGACATGCGTGCATTTTCTTTTGAAGATCCCTATCTGCAGAAAAGGTTGCTTCTACGAAACGTGTCTTGTTCCTCATTTGCCATGCTCATACTGTTCATATCCATATGTGAGCTATTGGTTCTGCTGATTTCCATAGGGAGAAGATAAACGACATGCATGCATTTGCTTTTGAAGATCCATATCTGCAGAAAAGGTCGATATCTTGTTTCTCATCTACCATGCTCATGTTCTTCCCATATCTGAGCTTTTCGTTCTGCTGATTCTTTCAGGGAGAAATCACACAACACGCATGCATTTGCTTTTGAAGATACCTATCCGCAAAATAGATTGTCTCTCAAACACGTGTCTTCATTCCCACATCCATGCTCATATTCTTCGTACCCATATCTGAGCTTTGCTTCTGCTGATTTCTTCAGGGAAAAATCACCCAATAAGCATGCATTTGCTTTTGAAGATCCCTATGTGCAGAAAAGGTTGCCTCAAAAAAAGTCATGTTTCCCATTTACCATGCTCATATTCTTTATATCAATATCTGAGCTGCTTGCTGCTGATTTCTGCAGGGAGAACACATACAACACACATGAATTTGCGTTTGAGGATCCCTATTTGCAGAAAAGGTTATTTTCCTCAAAATGTAACTTGTTTTTCATTTGTCAAGCTCATGTCTTGTATACATAACTGAGTGTTTACACAGATTCAGGAGCTCAGTAAAAACACAAAGAGACATCTTATCAGGTGATTCTTTCTTTTGAAATATTTAGGAATTAAATCAAGCATGTAACTTTTTGTCTTTTTCCTCTCTGTTGTAGAGAATTTGGTACTCCAGTGATTTCCTCCTCTGGTTTTCTGATAGTACGAATAGTTATAAAGTTGTAAGGCATCGGATGCTTTTACTCTTGCGGTAAAATTACAGGATTCCTGCCAGTTTAGTGGTGGATTCCAAATTTTCAATAGGTTTGATGTTTTATAAAATTGTAACCCTTACTTAAGAGTGCTGTCAGTGCATATTGTCTTACCTTGTCCTTGGATTGATGTTGCATTTGTTGGGTGATAAATCCAGTGCATAATTACAGACGTGATTTGTAGCATATCACCAATGCATCATGGTATTTGAAACAACTGATGCATAAGATGTATAGGTAGATCCATTGAAACAACTGATGCATAAGATGTATAGGTAGATCACTTTCCCCGTTGAATCTGCTATTGGTTTTTTTTTTTTTTTGTTTTCCCTTGTCATATTTCTCACTGTCTCCACTTTTCCCTGCTCCTGGTGACATCTATCTAAAACAGAGGATATATTGAAACTGCTAGAATTTACAATGATCAATTTGCTTTCTTGTCTGTAGAATTTGAGCCAACTGCTCCATCTTTTGAGCACCTGCATTCAAGAACGGACAAGGACTTCATGACTTTTGATGACACCAGGTATTCCACATTTTCTTGAGGAGTGTTTAGGTTGCAATTGCATTGTTGAGGATTTATCCTTTCTTCTGGCAGGCGTAGAGATCGGAAATGGGATAACGAACCCACTTGGTCTTATTTTGAAAATGAAGACCTAAAGGATAACTTGAGCTTGTTGAGGTAACCTCTCATAAACTTCTCACCTTATAAGCTCTTCCCCTTCCAATTGGTTTGATGGTAACTCGTTTCCTCTACCTTTTCCATATCTTACACAGTGAAGAGTCCTCCTCATCTACTGCAGGTTATCTCTAATGCCTTATATGTAAAGATGTTTGGTTTTGATTTTTTTCCTTTCTTCTAGGGGCTTATTTATGAGAATTACTCTTAGATCCTTACTCTGGTTTTTGTTAGTGTGGGGAGACAAAGCTGAACATTCCACATTGAACCCAATGGGGGGACCGGAAGGCAGCATGAGGAAACATGAAAGTGATGTTGACCTGAGTCCAGGAAGGATGTATAATCCGAAGCATCTATATGCTGAAGGGAAAGTGTCAGGAAAGAAAACAGGGGTAACTAAGCTGTCTAGGAGAAATGACATCTATAAGGCCAAGAAGGATTTGGGACCAAAGTTCAATGCTTTGTACGAGGAAGAATACACCTTGGGAGATACAAAATTAAGCAACAATTCTTTCCTAAGAACTCCGTTGGAGTCAAATCCAACATCCTTTGAATGCAAGTTTGGGTCTGAAGGTCTATCCAGTGCATATCCTCATTCCAAATTATACACCAACAAACAGCCGCTTGGTAAGAGACGCACACCTGATGCTCCATCAAAGCAGGCCCCTCCCTTCAGCTTTAAGGAAGCTTTATTTCAGCAACCACTCAGTCCAGTACACTCAGATCCTATTTCAAGGAAGCTGGATACACCTCGTTCCAAATTATGCTCCAACAAACAGGCACTTGGTAAGAGACGCACACCTGATGCTCCTTCAAAACAGGCCCCTCCCTTCAGCTTTGAGGAAGATGTATTACAGCAACAACTCAGTCCAGTACATTCTGATCCAAATAGTTTTTCAGTCACTGAATCTATTTCAAGGAAGCTGGATACACCTCAGATGTCCATGTCAGAAGGTGAGCCTTCATATTCATCTCACAGAATTGATCCTCAAGGAGGCGCAGCATTTCCTGCTTTACCCAAAGAGAGGAATGACGACTCAGAATGTGAAGACAGACCAGAACATCAACAGAGTGGTTACGGGTTTCTTGCTGGGACGGAGAAAGAAGTTTCCGTTGGAATTAATGGTATCTTATCACAAGATGAGAAAACCGTGGACGATTCAGATTCTAAGGATTCAGAAAGCAAGTACAAAGAAATACGCGATGAAACACCAGAGCTGATAGAGAAATCAAAAGCAAGAGATTTGTCTGAAAACTCAGAAGAGATATCATGTGCTACTACGGAGATCCCCGACAAGCTCAAGATCTGTATGGACGACAAACGGTAACTATACTTCTTTGTGATATTTTTTTTGTGAAATTATGTATGTACTCAACATGTATACCTTGTTTCAGACATCATTTCCATGCTGGCCTCCCTTTGCCAATTCAAAGTGGAACAAAAGGTGATTCCATTTCCCTTTACTTTGTTTTCTCCTGGTGACTTAATCTGAATCAACAGAACATTGAAGTATACGACATTCTTTGATAAGTTCATGTAGGAAATGAAGAAACCGAAGAACTTGAGAGAATTGAAGGAGGTAAAAGGGGGAAAAGTAAGGATACAGCCTATATGGTGATGCTCGAAAGCTACGTGCTTCAGCTACTGTGTGTACAGAAGGTATTGAAGAAGGAAGGAACATCTGAACACGAGCCACTGAGCCAGTGAAAAAGGTATGATCAATGGTTCCTGCTATTCTCTCATTTCTTAGAGATGTGGGATTTCTTGAATTTTTGTTGATGAATAAAAACCGTCTCTAGTAGAATGAACTCTATCACTACTACCTTTCCCTATTCGGAAAGTCTAGAACTTCTCAAATACTTGTGTATATCTAGTGGAGACGGTGTAACAGTTACTGACGTCCCTTTGAAATTCCAGGTTAGAGCATCTTTTCTTTTTCCAGTCCAGGGTTGTGATATTGTTTACTGAAGTCACCATCACAAACAGATTAAAGTAACTGCGCTGTAATTTTTATCTTGCATGTAACAAAAAAACAAAATTTCGTTCTTTTATGTATGAAATATCATGAACCAAATTCTAAGGGGAATGCCAATGTCTTGCTATAACAAAGTTCAGCCATCTTTGATCTCAAACTCTCATTGTTATTTCTCATGAACTTGGACCAACCATTGATTTGTCTTCTGATTGTGTTCTTCTTCAGTTTATCTTCCCATATAAAACCTTCCATTATATGATGGTTTGTTAAGTTTCATCATGTGACATCTCAATTTCTTCACCCCTGATTGTTGGATGGGCTTCAGCTCTTCCTCTAAACACCTATTTTTGACATAAAAGAAGCCCGTTTGTTTCAAAAATAAAATAAAGAATAAAATATTCTCAATATCTTTAGTAATTACTCGTTGATTCTTGTTGGGATGTTCTCTGATGACTCCTGCTGACAGACCAATCGATGAATTCACTACATCAAAGCTTTGGGTCATGCTGCTGTCACGAGGCCGTATCGGGTGTGACATCACCAACCTGTAAATTGTTACTATTTCATGATGCGCAACACTTCAAGAAAACCCAACCGCGTTTGGGTGCCAGAACTTCTACTTTTCGAGAAGTAGAAGTCTAGAGACCAAACTATTTTACTTCATAAAAAGTGATTTTTTTTTTACTTCTAAAAGTCAAAGTCGAAAAGTAATCTCTGAATGTCCATCCAAACCGTGGCGAGAATCTTATTCCATTTCTTGGGATATGATGTGAGAATTTTTAAATAGTTTTCACTTATGAATAGTATAATAATGGGGTTCTGTACTTATTATGCACAGTATTATTAAACGACTTTTGCTTGTACTGGTAGGATCTTTTCCATATTTTGTTTTTAACCAATAATTGCATATTCAAGTCTGGCTGTTCGAGGAGTTAGAACTTAGAAGCATCCTCAATGCCACAAAATTTTATTTGTTAGGCCATGGTGCAGGGCATCCCTTTCCTATCCCTCAAATAAAGGGTAGGGATATCACAGGGAAGGCAGCTTCACTATGGTGCATTTTTTTCCCTTCCCTACACGATACAGAAACTCAGCGTCCGTATAAATAGTGTCATACGGCTACTGAGTAGCCGTATTAGTCAACTCGTTGACTTGATCAATACGGCTACTCAGTTTCCGTATTCTAGGTATAAGTCATCAGAAACCCGCTCGGATTTCCCATTTCTTCTTCTTCTCTAGTTTTTCATCCTCTCAAAACCCTTTCTAACCCCTTTTATCCCCTTTTGATTTTCATATTGATTCATTGCGATTTGTTGGCTTAAATTAAAAGGGTTTGATCGTTACTCCAAGGTGAAACAAATCCATTCTTCAATTTCAAATTTCATCCAAAAAATCATCAAAGGTGAGTGATTCTAATTTTAGGGTTTAAAATTAATTTGATTTTGAATTTAATTTTTATTTTGATGAAATTGTTGATATTAGGTTGGTTAGGTATGTAGTATGCAATTCAATCAATCAATCAATCAATAATATAATTAAAACATATATTTAGTGAAAAATCCATGATTAATTGTTGTGTGTCTTGATTTATGTTGAATGAAATGTTTGTAAACTACTATATCGATGTATAACATTGATTGACTTGTATTTATGTATGGTATACACAAATTGATATTGTGTTTTTTGTTTGCAAAGGTACATAATGATTCTAATGCGTGCTTATGTGAGAGTTAAATATGGAATATATTTGGATACATCTAGTGTTGAAGAAGAGAAAGCTTTGATAATGTTTACACAACTATGTTTGGATGAACTGTTGCGTATTATTCGACAACCGGTACCTAGGGAGGTACAGACACGTAGTGTAATAACGCGTGATCGAGTGTGGCATGATGCGAAAATGATGAATAATTATTTTACGCCTCGAACTGGTTATAACTCAAGAAAATTCAAACAACGTCTAGGCATGAGGGAAGACTTATTCGAGAAATTGTTAGGAAAATTGCTTGAAGTTGATCCAGAATGGCAACAACGTCCGGATGCAACCGGTACTATGGGGCATTCTCCGCATATGAAATTAGTTGCCGTGATGAAATGTTTATGCAAAAGTACGACAACTGATAGTGTTGATGATTACACTCGTATGGGTGCAACTACAATATACAAGTATCTAAAAAGATTTTGCCACACCATTTGCACGACTTTTAAAGAAAGATATTTGCGTGAACCCACTCCTAAAGATGTTCAGAGGTTGCTAGATGAGAATACGGAACGAGGGTTTCCTGGAATGCTTGGTAGTGTTGATTGTATGCAATGGCCATGGAAAAATTGTCCGATAGCTTGGGAAAACTTACCGGGGTAAAGAGAAACATAGTAGTTTGGTATTAGAGGCGGTGGCATCATACGATTTGTGGTTTTGACATGTTTTTTTTTTTTGGAATGCCTGGATCAAACAACGACTTGAATGTATTGGCACACTCACCCCTTTTTGATAACATGCTAAAGGGTGTAGCACCTCCATGCAATTATGTCATCAATGGTCACCAATACAATATGGGTTATTTCTTAGCCGATGGTATCTATCCAAAGTTGACTACAATTGTACAAGCTTTTAGTCATACGTTGGACATTCCCGAGTATGTGAGATTCAACAAGTATCAAATGGCTAAAAGAAAGGATGTCGAGCGTGCTTTTGGAGTGCTTCAGGGTAAATTCAGAATTGTCGGATCACCATGTAAGTATTGGAAACAATCTGACTTGAACCTAATTATGAAATGTTGTCTTATTTTACACAACATGATTATCGAGCATGAACGTCGGGATACGTATTGGGGCAGAGTTGTTCCTGTTCCGAATCCGGAACCTACCAATAATGGTTGTGTATTTATGTCAACTCTGAAAAACCTAGAAATGCACCTATAACTAAGAACGGATCTTGTCAAGCACATTGCTGCGCGTCCTGTTAGTGGAAGCCAGGCAGCGGACTTGTCTAGTTTGGAGGCTTCAGATATGGAATACATGCTTCCATCATCAGATGGAGATTATGATGATACGGACTTAGAAGAAGAAGTTGTTCCTGGTCAAAACGAGGATGGAGCATTTGATTATTATGAAGATTACAATGATCAAATCCCAGATGACTTTGAACATGCAGTTAAACATGTTTATGGAGACGTACATGTAGGAGACCAATATGAACATGATGGAGATGGCGATGAGGATTATGACGGTGATGAGGACGATGACGAGGAGGCTGCGTACGATGATGCGGGTATGTATGATGATGATGATGTTGAGGCATAGGATGTATGATAACCCTTTCACTGTTGTGTTTAAAATTTCAAATGTTACATGCATATGTATTACGGACTTTAAATTATTTTTGAGCTTCAGTTATGTATGCAAATGAATACGTTTATATTTGATGGCATATGGTTTACACTTAGGATAATCCATAAAATCATTTAAATCTCTTTGTACAGTGTATGGATATGGATACTTATCCGTGAAATCTCTTTGTACAGTATATGGATATGTATACTTATCCGTGAAATCTCTTTGTACAATATATGGATATGTATACTGACCATGTATAAATAGATCACATATTGTTTACCAATGAACACATTAGTTCGACCAACTCTCTTCTCCATCTACAAAAATAAACACTTATTTTGTCCAAGTTATTATTTACAAAACAACACTTTTCTTTCTTAATTATGGTGTGTTATATTCCGGCGGAAGACGAATTGATTGTTAGTTTATGGGTCTATGTTCATCTAGCGAATGAAGAAGAAGATGCACAACTAAATAACACAAACCTTTTGGAGTAGTTGCTGCAAAGGTTGACTATACATAACGGGTACCCGAATGAACGAACGGTTAAGTATCTGAAAACAAGGTTAAACATTATCACTTCAGACGTGAAAGTATATGTATCGACACAGAGAAGCTTATATCTATGGAGGGCTCCAGTACCTTCGGAAATCGTAAGAAACTTACCGGTTACTTATCCAACAAATTTTTGTGTATGTGTACTGAATTGTTGAATAATTTAATTGTAAATTGATATTGTTTTCTTTTGTTGTAGGAGCAATTGGCTTTGGGGAGTTACGAAAAAAAGAAGGGGAAACCTTTTAGATTTTTTAACTGCTATGTGATTTTGAAAAACAAGTTCTCAGACTATAACCCCTCCCCCTTTGAAGATTCATCCTCTAAATCTACAGATGAAGAGTAAACAATTTAAACTAGATGACTGCTGCCACGGTGGGACGTCCGACCGAAGAAATCGATGCACAAATATCATTTTTCCTCACACGGCGCGAAAGTATCATTTTTCCTGACACGAGGTGAAAGTGTTACTTTTTCCTGAAACGGGAAATTACCTGATGCATAAACCAAAATATGGTTGCATAATGTGTTATTCATCCTTTATGGTGGTTTGCATAATGGCTATGCATTCAATTTTCGAAAATTGTGACTAAAGTGAAAGTATCACTTTTCTTGAAACGGAGGGAGTACATCGTTTTATTAGTTGCAACGGAAAATAAGTTGATGCATAAACCAAAATATGGCTACATAAAATATCATGTATCCTTTGTGGTGTTTTGCATAATGGATACACATTTAATTTTCTAAAATTGTGCCTAAAATGATAATCACCTCCAATTTTTTCGTAAAAACTCTAAATTTGATATTGTTGTTTGTACTCATTGCGGAGATTTTTTTTAAATCCATTCTAACGAGATAAAATTTGTCAAATTTCAAGGCACGGATTTTTAGATATGTTATATTAAAGTTTGGTTACCAATTGTACCCCTAAAAGAATAGGATACATAAGGAGTTATAATAATTAAACTAAAAGGGAGGGACAATTTGGAAATTTCCAGGGTATGACACCAAATCCAATCTTTTTTGTCAAATTGGAAAGAAAAAAAGTCATGTCCCATATTGACACAAAGTCACCATATATAGAGTCATACCTCGCTTCGCTCGGTCGGCCTAATAATGATAGGTTTTGTGGTATATCTCTCTGTAAACCCTCACGAGACATAACTCGTCCAATAGGGTCATCTATTTGCTTAAATGCTTGTTGCACGTGCTTAGTATAATCGTGAATCATATGAATATGAAAATAACGATGATCAATTATTGTAAAAGCACATTACATCACGTTCATCAAATTTAAACTCTTATAAGAACAACAACATATACTAATTATAAAAAACCACATTACATAAATTGATATTCAAATTCTTGATTAAACTAAAACATAACAACACTTATTCAGCATATGCCACCGTTTCACATACAAGGAATTTCCAGTAACATTTTCCATATGTTTTCTTTGCACTTGACCGGTGCATTTCCATAAAGAAATTACAACCCTGAGTTTCACAGGGAATCCCCTTGGTGCATTCAAACTCCACCTTTCCTTTTAGTTTGAAGTTCTTGCAGAGTTCGTCAACTTTTTCTTGTTTGATTACATCTTTCATTGCATCCTCCAAACATTGTGCTTCTCCCGGACATTTAGCATACTCACATTCCAAATACCTTATCTTCTCCGGTATCGACTCTTTTACTTCCTAGTGCCGGTGCAACCTCGTTGTGGACATTTTGTATATAGCTATGGGCATTGAAGCAGACTATGATTATCTATGAAACAACATGGACACACCTCTTTTGCTTCCACACATACTATTTGTTTTCCATTTCTACTCAAACTATTAGAATACATGATTGAGGTTTATATTTGAGAATGATTTTAGTTTGTCGTTGGTAAGAAAAAATGTTCCATATTTATAGAAAAAAATATATTGCTGTTGGGCGCGAGTTCTAAGAAATAGAGCCGTTGGGCACGAGTTCTAAGAAATAGAGCCGTTGGGAACGAATTATAAGAAATATACCCATTAGGAACGAATCCTATATAAGGAAGATAACCCAATCTTCTGTGCAACATCAATCTATGAGGTGAAAATCAAAGTTAAACAACTTTTCAATGGCAAATCAATCATCAACTACCAATTCAGTTGAAGAGATTCTTAGAAGATGCAAGCGAACAACCAAATCAATTGCTTCAATGGAAAAAGAGATATACAAAAGAAGATATCAAGCTACTATGAACGCAACTACGTATTCATCACCTACCAAATACATTAATGTGATGGATGAAGTGTTAAGAAAACAAAAATCCATAAAAGAAACCAAAGCTTCATCATCGGCTGCGACAGAATACGAAGAGAAACTCAAGGCAAAGAAACGAGGTCAAGAACAGTTCCAACCGAGGGAAAGGTTAAAGGATGTTGAAGAAGAGACGGAATGGGTTAGAATGTTTTACATTGTCATGGATCTTCCCGAAGATCAAAAAGATCAGAGTATATTTTGGCTTCAAGTTGGTTGGGGTCCTTTCGTTAAACAGACGAGCAAGAAACCACGCTATAATTATGAACCATCCCACATTTGTTCAAGGACGAATCATGTTATGCATCAAGTACAATGAGTTTCTCGATAGGTACAGAGGGGACATGTTCGCTGCACAGGATGCATATAAAGCTTGGATAGGAGAGCCTTTTAATCATTTCGAAGCGGCATTGATCGTTGAATCTCACACCAGGAAAAATAATAACATGTAATGTGTTCAGACCTATAGTCCACCATGTTAAGAAACGAGGGAAGAGATTTACACGCTTCTAATCGAATGATCAGTTGTAATTTCTTTTTTAAGTTATGAATGAACATTAGTTTAATTTATAAAAATTATTAATTATAAAACTGCTAGTATTACATTAAACCAGAATACAATACAAGTGATAAAACCTTAATATAACAAATATCGAATCGTAGAAACTGCAGGGATTTGCATACCAAACATTTCATCTTCCTCGAAATGGATGAACGGATACCCTCTTATTTGGATAAATTCATTCATCGCGGCCTCTCCGTCGTTATTGTTATTTTGTAAACACCTCCTGAATGTCTTGCAATTGTTTATAATTGTTTGTGCTCGTCCTCATAAAATCGGATACAAAGTCTTTATATAGACAAAAAAATAATTAACGCTCTATTATTTAAAAATATTAATTTGAAAATTGAACCGTTGGTTACTTGAAATTCAAACCTTTCATTAATTCAAACAACAAATAAATTAATTTAGACAACACTTTTTAAATTAAGTTAACAACTATACTAACTTGAAATTTAGGACAACACTTTTAATTTAAACCTAGACTAGAAATTAAAAAACTAAACTCAATAAAAGAATAAACAATTAGAGATGGATTACATCATCATCTTCTGAATTTTCAACGCTGATTATATTCATCCTTTTCAAAACACCCTTTTGCTTGCGTCGATAATATATTTTTTTTCGTTGGGAGCTAACTGACTAAGGTCCATAGACATTATTGCATTATCTTGATCTAAATGAATTTTTTTGATGCATTTGATAAGTCTATTGTTGGAGCTTTTGCAAATTGAGTTGTTCATCCATTTGATAACTCGGTTGTTGAGTACACGCCCAAATTGTTTGGTATTGGGATTCTTGTTCCACTCTCATTTCTTCGTTCTTTGATCGTGTTTCCTTAAGATACTCCAAAATATTTGCACTATGTTGATAGATCCTATCTTCTTCCATCTTAACCGAAGATGTTCCCTCATCACCTTCTCTAAATATACCTTGCTCGCGATCCTTCTTCTGTCTAGCTTGTATTTTGGCTTTTTTTGTTCCTATAGGACGTGCATTATACTTGTAATTCCAACGAGTCTCTCCATTAGGCAGAACTTCAGTACCATCTTCGACTAATACAAAGTTACAATGATTATTAAATAACTCAGTATTTTGGGCCACACTGAGTTCATAATTAAATCCAGAGACCTTTTCTCTAAACATTTCATAACATGCATCATACTTGAATGGTTGTCCTGTTTGTTCCTCAAATTGCTCCCGACCCTCTTTTGTCTGAAAAATTATGTAAGAAAAATTTAGTTTATTACTATGATCACCAACTATATGGAAAAACGTAACAAATTAATAGAACTCACAAAATCTTCATGGCTCGCACCGCTTTTGGTTTGCCGATGTATATCGTTAAGAATGGACATGAATTCTCTGACATCTTTTTTGATTGTTTTCAACTTGGTTTTTAAGGATCCCCAATCTCTTCCATTAGGATTGTCGTTGCGTTCGACAAAAATTTGGTGAATACGTATTCAAAACATAGCAGTTTTTTGTTGCGAACCCACAATTTCATCCGTACTCACATAAATAAATGCAGCAGTAAGATCAATCTCTTCCCGTTAACCATTTTGAATCAAACTAAAATATAAGAACTTGAGTAGCAGAAGATAAATATAAAATTCAAAGAAGTATAGTAAGAAGAATAGAAATAAGAAATCAATTGATGTAAGAAGAAGAGAAATAAGAAATCAATTGATTTGGGGTGATTTGAGTAGAGAATTAGAGTGGTATTTATAGAGGATTTTGAAAAAATGACCATTGGGATCCGACGGTGGAGAAGATAGAGCCGTTATTAATGATGGATGATTAGGATCGGGTGTGAGAGAGGTGTAAACGAAAAAATGTCAAACAAATATATTTACGGAAACGTCTACTCAGTAGCCGTGTAAAATGCTATGACAACTCAGTATCCTTATCAACTGCCATACGACTACTGAGTTTCCGTAAAGCGTAAATTTCTACGGCTACTCAGTTGCCGTGTGATTTCCCTTCCCTACAAGGCAAAGGGGATCTGATCCTCCTTATAGAGAAGGGATATCCCTACTCATGTAGGGATATGGGAGACCATAGTGGTTGCGAATTTCGTTTTTTCCCTACATATGAGGGATAGGGTAGGGAAATGAGGGATAGGGTAGGGAAAAAGGGCACCATAGTGCTTGGCCTTAAGATAATGAAAAGGGATATTAAAATTGCCACTTTTTCCGAAAAACAAACATATAGTCCATCTTTTCATGAGGCATAACTTGACACCAATTATGCAGAAATTTTTATCAAACTAGGTTTACAGAGTACTAGCTATCTAGAGAAATAAAGGAAATAATACTATTAGCTATAATAAACTAATAATTTAACTAATTAAGATTACTTGCGACAAGATATACCGAACAAGTTTTCTGATCAATGATAACCTTATTGCCTAACAAATCCAATACAAAACTTGAAGTTGAAGCAAAGTTGTAAGTCTTCCGAAACAACATAGTTTTGCCTGCAATCTCGAGCTAGGTAAGTTTTCTTCCTCCTCATATCTTTATCTCCGTTCTAGATGTACTGATATGTCCTGCATGAAACTAGCAATACAAGCAACATTCAAATTTTGTTAGCTATTTCTTTCCGTATCATCAATATTTAAGTAACTTACACATAAACCAATTATACACATCATAGAAAATGTAAGAAATCCCTACCAAAAAAAAAAAACGGCTTCCGTTATTAAAAAGTTTATCATATGTATGTCACTAAGTTTTAATGTTCAGTGTAGATGTGTGTGGCTAATTTATTTTAAGGTGTAGGTCCGAATCACCACTCTCTAGTTTCACAGTCATTTTGTTACCCAGACAAGATGGTCGACATGCTTTCTTACTGACCTTCAAGACCTATATAGTATTACAAGTAATTAACTGATCTCGTTGTTGGCACCTTGGACTTGATTTATGTTATGCTAGTGTATATAGTACCTAATCCACATAGCTCACAGGAATTGATACTAACAGTGTTTCCATATATAGTCAGTTCAAATGTTACCATTATCCATACTGAAAAGGCAGAAATGAATGATGATGATCGATGATCAATACAAGTATATATGAAAAGCCTGGTTTTCCAACTACCCTGATCTTCGTTTCCATCCCGTTATATTTCTCACTAACCACATAACCCGACATTTTCTGAAGACAGTCTAATGAATCATTAACAACTCAATGAGTACGTACACATTAAAAACCTCCAGCAACTAGTCAAATATGTCAGGAGGACCTTGCGATTTAACTGGGAGTACTTATTTCACTTTCTTTATATATGTTCACCTCATGCAGAAACATTTAATTATATATACTACTTAATAATGTATACGGCTTACAGTCCCATACTTGAAGATGTTATGAACCCTTAATTAAACAAGATGCAGACTAATTGAAGCATAAACTGTAATGGTAATCGACTAGAAAATCGACAAGACAAATTGTAGCAAGTAGAGTGTAATGAAACGTACTGCATCTTAGCTAAAGATCACTCTATCGTACAAAATTTGGAAACATGCTCTTGTCCATTGGTTATTCTTTCCAACTTTAGAAATATATTTCCATGAATGGCGAAGCATATTGTACACACCTGTATACTTGTATAATTAATCGTGCTTTCTATTTTTGGAAGGATTGACACTGATGTTTTCGGTGCTTTTCTGTTTCATCTTTTGGTGTTTTCCTTGTTGCACATGCTATACTGTGTGTTTGAAAAGTATAGACATTCAAAAAAGAAAAACCATCTACCTTTTTCAGGCTCTTTTTATGTGTACTTGGTATCGTATCATGCAAAATAATGAACTTTTAACATGAGACAGTAGACGTAGCTTTAAAGTTTGGTTTTGCATTATTTGGGCTGAAACAAATTGCATGGCTTAGGACTATTTTTAACTAAAAGTAGAAAGCTCTAGGGTTTCTCTTAAGTAATGAAGCTCTAGTGCTCCACAAAGCTGCTTGTTATTTGAAGGATATGCCTAAAGTATCATTTGAAAATCAAGACATGCCCAACTAAACAAACAAACCAATTAAGATGAAAAAAGTGAGAAGTTTTCCATTGAAACTGGTCAAAGGGAATCTATAACAATCAACAGACTAGACAACGTATAAAGAGTGAAAAACAAAATGTACTCTTGAAAGATCACTATACGGTATGTGCATGAATACCCCACATACAGTGTGTAAGCTATAATGCAACTTAGTGAAATACGATCATGAAAAAAGCTCAGTGTTGCTCTGGATCTGCTCAAGCCATTTTAAAACCATGAATCAAATCCTCCTAAAATAAACGACTCGAGGTAATAAGGATTCAATTAACAGCAAAAGAGAATAACGCATATATCTTTCCATGCTTTATTTTTGAAACAAATCCACCAAAGCGTGCTGCATTTACAGTTGAAGGATCTTCAGATTATGGTGTTTTCATTCATAGATGGGTTTTGGGGTCTGCTAGAGTCCATAGAGGCGTAAAATGAAGCTGTAGTTAATAGCAAATCAAAAGAATATGCTCGTCATTTGACCTACTTGGAATGTTATACTTTAACTAGAGAAACATAATAAAAATACTGAAAGATCTAATCAAGAACCTGATACAGAAAGATAATAAAAAACACTACTGAAAGTTAATACAACGTTTGCCACCTCCGGCTAATCACTCTCTCGGAAGGAGCTTAACAACTCAAAAGATGAGGTGATGGGCATTAAGCTATGTAGAAGGGGGCGTCTAAGGATAGAAGAATCAAGTCAGTGTTTAGTATAATGGGTGTTATGGATTTTTCAGCTATTCCTTAATTTCTGATGGTAAGATTCGCTTCTTCTGAGGGAATCCTAGTAATTGAGGTGGATTTTCATGAAGGGTTTTAAAGGTTCTTTGTTTGAATAAAGTACTGTTATGCTCTCTGTATAACTCTAGGCCTACTGTTGTTAATGGTTATGTATGTGAATACACTAAACATTCTTTTGTTCTTACAGTGAAAATTGTTAGCACTAAAAACGATCTAATGAAGTTGTACAAGTTTAATTGGTGATTTTATGTGATATGTTTCATTTGTTACTATTAAATTTGATGGGAGAAATCTTGGTTTTTATATGGACAACAACATTTCATAGATCAAGCTATATGAGGAAATTAAGTTAATCAACTACTACTTGAACTTTTGTTAATGGATAATAAGATTTACCGTTGTTTAGAACTACATCGTGGGATGGTTTGATTCATCTTCTTCCGCCGCCTTGGTTACTTGGTTTCTCTTCTTCTTCTTTTTCTTGTAGGGAATCCCTCGAGCCTTTGCTTGACACTCCCTCACTTCACGTAAATAAACACGAATTGAACCACTACCAAAAGGATTTGTCTCCGGAGACCCACCATTTTCTTCATAAGCAGCTCGAAGCCGACCTATAAGTGCATCAAGACTTCCCCAAGCTTGTCTAAGTGGACAAGTACATGGAGCTGGTGGTTCAGGTTGTCCATAGAAAACACAACCTTGAATATGAACTTTGGTTTTTCCAAATTGATCAAGGTACCTCAAGAATTCAAGAACATGGTTGGAATTACACTGTGATAGTGAAACTGGTGGTCTTTGATTCTTCAAGTACTGCCCAAATGTATTCCAATCTCTTCGTTTCTGAGATTCGTATCGACTAAGTGGAGCCTGTTGGTGTTGATGTTGGTGATGAATATCAACTGATCTCGATGAGGAGGAACCTTCGGAGTAATTTTTTCCTTTATTACTCGAGGACATAGCTTGGATTGGATCAGAATAATTTTAGTGATTTTTGTTTTTGTTTGGGTAAGAGAATGTTGCAAGAAATGGGAAGTAGTAGTAGTAATAGAAGGAGATGGGTAAAGTAAAATCAAGAAAAGATAGTGTGGAGGAAAAAATGGATATTAAGATCACATCTTAGTCCAACTAAGGAGACATCATATAGGGCCTATTAAAAGTGCTTTTGTCTCTCTTTTTCTTCATCTCCCATGTTATTTCCCCTTTTAATAATTCTATTAGCATATAATTATTTACGACTAATTACCTTAAGTGCTTAACCCATCATAGACGTAATCGTTGTCTATATACAGTGCCACACCAGTGACAGTCATAACATCAATTAAAATCAAACTCTGAGTCGTTCTAGAAAAGCGTTATTATCATTTTTTCAATTTTACTTATTTTTAAACTAAGATAAAAAAAAAAGGTAATAATTACTCTTTTCCTGGGGTTATAAGAAATAACACAAAATCAAACAACAACTATATTAGTCTGAAGGAAATAATTATGAAAAGATTGACCTAACTAATCAACATTATTGCTAGTGGACTATGTCCATCTTCTTTAGTTTATATACAGACTCTATTAACACACTCTATGAAGCTATAAATCAAGATTTCATAAAAAACACTAGAGATAATTAACACCACTCTAAAACCACCGCAAATGCTATATTTAATACTAAATTAATCCAAATTATGAGCATAACACACTCAATGAAGCTATAGATCAAGATTTCATTAAAAACAATAGAGATAATTAACACCAATCTAAGACCACCACAAATGCTATGATTATTACTAAATTAATCCAAATTATAAGCGTGTATACTGCTACTAGTGATGTTTACTTTTGCCTAAGATTTACTTTGGGGACAAGAGTATATGTTTAGGGTTTCTTGATTAATTTCAAGATTTGTTGATGAATATATATATATTCTGTGGGGGAGTGAAAGGGACGTCTCTCTCCTGTCAACCAATACCACTAAAATATTAAAGCTAGCACTGCTAACATATTTATGTTGTTGGGAGGGAGGTTAATTTTTCATGTTGAGTCATTATCAAGAAAAGTTTTTGATGAGATGGAGAACAAGAAATATGCATCATATGGTGTAAAAGGGCGTCCCTTAGTTTGACAAATATAAATAGTGGTATGTTGTTGGTAATGGTGGTGTAAATGGGTCACTAGTTTTGATGCCGTTGAAGAATAGAGATTGAGGTTACTTTATTTTAGATTTGTGAAGAAGACGTATTGTGCTTAATCTCTTTTGACAGCTTCATGGTAAAACTTTATGAAATCTCAGACACGGCTGATGTTGTTTTGGAAGAGGTAAATGCATTTCAAACGATAGTGTCGAAGAGGCACTGAAAAGTACATAGAGAAACACTCACCAAAGATGAACAGTCGCTAAAAGATGATAAAAAAGAGATGAGTAAAACAAAGGACACAGAAAAGGGAGTCCATATGCTGCTGAGATTATTTCATCACATGTTGCCTGCAGTCATGTGTGCACTTGTGGGTAGGTTTGCAAATGATGCATGATTAAACACATTAAAAGACACGGATGCAACAGGACACAAAGTACTACCACCGTATGCGACAGTGTGAAACTTGTTTGTGCGACCTCTTTTGTATCCTTATATTTTAGATAACACTCATTTATGGATGTACCTGGTGGTTCATATTCATTTCTGGATGTGGTCTATTTGTTTTCTTTTATGATGTTAGCCGTTGGCGGCCATAGAATGGCCGACCAGTCAAGTTTATTGCGAAGAACTGATATATTTGTCCATCCACATGGCTGCTCTAAATTTCAGAATTTAGGAATTGTCATCGGTGCTAGTTTTGATTCCTCGTTTAATTGGGGGTCCTGAAAACCAATTAGGGGCCTCACCCATTTTATTTGCACCCTAAAAAATTTAGGGGCGTATTAAAATTTTGTGAAAATACTATTTTACCCTTCATTAAAAATAAATCTTAAAATCTTATTAACCCTTAATCCTAAGCCCCAATTCATTTCTAGTTCTAAACAAAAAAAATCACTCCCTCCCCATTCACCCTCTCGACTCTTCTCTTCTCCTCCATTAATGACTCCAAGAAGAAGAAAAAAAGTCTTCACCCGAAAATTTTCAGTTACAGTAAAAGGGTCGTCAATTCGACAAGCCTAAACCCTAACGATTTTTTATATGCATGTAGAGACCATAAAAAATCGTTGGGGTATATGATGATGAAGATAACGACCATATTTCTGGTTTTCATATTTTTTACCCTAGATTAGAGTCGTTAACATAATATAGAAACTTATGACGATCCTCTATGAACGACCCTTTTTAAAACGTCAACGACCCCAGGTGAAAAACAAACAGCTTCTCTGCCCCAAAAAAATTCGGAGTCGTCTTGGTATAAACACACAAAATAACGACTATTCCTGACCCAAGCTACAAAGAGTCGTCAGGGTATATCATATCACCCTGACGATTTTTCATAACCTGGAAAAGTTGCAGGTTTGAGTCGTTATTTTTGGTGTCAATACATTGACGACTTTATAGAGTCGTTGGGGTATACATCCCTCGACATTGACGACTCTTTCTCTGTGTTGTGACATATATCCAATTCATGGGAGAATTTAAGATAATCTTACCATCAACACAATCATCTTTGTTGCTTGAACCTTCCCCAACATCATTTCCCCTACTTGAATCACTCATTTCTAAAAATCCTAAGTTTTCCTCTAAAACCTCGTCTTCTTCTTCTCAACTCACAAAAACACACACACACACACAAAAAAAAAAAAAAAAAAAAAAATTGATTCTAAAAATTGATTTTTAATCTAACATAATCTAACCACACTAATTAACTTAACTTAATTAATTTTCAATACTAACCATTCAGGGGCAGTTTAGCCATTTAATTTTTTTTGGTTAAGGGGTGACTCAAATTAGGTTTTAATGACCTTTTTTGTCCTCTAGTGGGAGGCCCCTAATTAGTTTTTAGGGCCCCCAATTAAACTAGGTTTTGATTCTAAGATTAGACTAAAAGCGTTGCCTATTCTTCTCTTTTATTTCTGTCTCCGGATATATCTCGAATGCTGACTAGTAGCCAGATAATTGCGTTGTTTCATTAAGCCCTACTTTTCGCGGAATGGTTCAGCGAGATTGTTTTATTTTTTGATCTGACAGCTGAGATGGTTGCCCTATTTCATTTAGCACGACCAAATTCTACTTGTCGCGAAATGGTTCAGCGCATTTAGATGCTAGTTTGGAATGACAGTAAAACTTGGATGTGCATTCTAAATGACGTTGACTCCCAGTCTAGATGTTAGATTGGAAGACCATAAGATTAAGCCTTATACTGCCTAGGCCTTTAAATCTTTAGATATTTTCTAATATCCACTCGAAATATAAATGACAGATATTTCCTCTTAAGTTACCTAGCTAAAAACAGATCTTTCCTCTTAAGTTACGGATCATACAATGCAATGACCAGTGAGTATAGGCTGCTATAGAGAAGGGTCTTGACTTGAGCCAAAGGATCTAGATCGAAATACTACTGTTGGTAGGTTTGGTTGGGTCTACAAACACATGACACACCGTACTCCGGTCTCCCATGATCATCTTAATGACCGTCCTGTTTTATTCCAATTTGTGTATGTCCTTCTTCATTGGCTCTTTTAAAAGATGATAATAATTATATCTTCTATATTTTATTGATTTAAATATATAAATTCATGGTTACATTATTGGCTTTGAGGGAGATCTTTTTTTACCCTACAAATCTCTATTCTTTTCCCCCCATAGGTAGAATCTAGTCTACTGCATTTTTACTATTTAAGGACAATAATGTCTTGCTTGCTTTAGGCTAGCTTTGGGGTTGTGGCCACGTGGGGATGCGAAAAATTGCTTGTTTTTTTCTTGATAAACAGTGGGAAATGTTAAAGTGTTTGATCTTGCCATAGACAGGGTTCACAGACTAAGAAAAAAGAATCTTAATTCGACTTGGACATTCTGGATTCTAGCAATCCTGGAATTTGCCATAGGCGGGTAAATAAGAGAAAACCGCAACACGGTTGGAATAGCATCACATAGATATATGACATACATGCTTTCAAATAATCACTCAACAATAGACAAAATTAACTATTGGTGACTAATTATCAAATGGTAGGGGACTCCAATTATCAAACGACAAAATTAACTGGTTGGGCCAATTGTTTTTCTCTGCCAGTAATCTAAGTTACAGAGCTCGTGCACCATTCCCTGGTACCTCTTATAAATTGTATACACATAAATCAACAATCAACCACGTGTCAGAAGAAGACACGTGTACGCCATGAGGTGAAAGAGCATCAAGACAATGATGCCACGTTAAAACATCCCGAGGGGCATGAACCATCATCATTTACCACGTACTCATCATCAAACAAATCCGACGACAAGGGATCAAGGAGTATCTGATGGGTAAGACACCGCGAAGCACCATAGGAAACCCAAAAATCTACTTTACCCTATCCCGAGATAGATCCGAAACGAAGGGTGCAGATGAGTTCCACAGACAAGGAAGTGACAGCTGCAGTGACAGCTGTCTGACGCGTGCGGACTGCCCAACCACCCGCCTTAAATGCTATAAACACAGGATACGTGTCAAACATCCTGTGGAGAAGGAGAAGGTGCACCATCGTCGTAGCACATTACCATTGGAGGCATCAGAGAATAACGAAGGTATTCATCGGGTCGGCACATTGACCAAGACGATAAGCATCAAAGGTGTTAGTAAAGAAAGGCCCATACAGAAGAATCTATAGATACCCTGCTCAACCAAAGAAGAAAGGGTCGACCAAATTTAGAGAGAGAGAACTATAGTTAAGGAGAGAGAAAGTGTAAGAGTAAGTATGAGTTTTATCTACATTCCCTTATCATCGTTCCCTACTCAGAGTCATTCGACTATCTTTTGTAACCTTATCTGATACATAGTAAAAAACCGAACCCCCCGTGGATGTAGGCCTTAGTGCTGAACCACATAAATCATTGTCTCATTTACATTCCACACTTACAGTTTTCGTATACCTATATTATGCATCGGTTGAGTCATCATAGACGCATCTATGATACGAGACAAGGACGATCCCAAAGGCTCAGAATTTCCAATATCATCATTATATGCTGTTTTGTATGTATCTTAATTATTATAGTGATTTTATCGATACTGCGAACATTGATTGTGAACACGATGCTATCATCGTTACTTCTGTGTTCACAATTTGGCGCTAGAAACAGGGACTCTTACGTCCCGGAAAAAGATTTATCTTTCCCTGTGAAATCTTTTTATCACTCAACACTGTTCTTCCATGCAGACTTTGGGCGACAAACCAGCAAAAAAGACCAGATTTAAAATATTTTTACATGAAACAACTTTTTCGCTACAAAATACACAGATTTGATAGATCGGCTCAAAACGCAAAAACGATTGGATTTATTATCGGAAAAAATCTTCGGATCCATGTCTTTGCTTACAAAAACCCTTGGATCTATCTTTTCTCGAAAAATGTTTTAGATCTATCTTCGGATCTATGTTTTCTCTTGCAAAAATATTCGGATCCATGTTCTCGCTTATGAAAACCCTTGGATTTATTTTCTCTCGTAAAGTACCCTTAGATTTATGTTCGTATCTATGTTTTCTCTTGCAAAAATGATGATTTATACATCCCATATCAAAATAACCTTCACCTTGGTAGATACGTGATATGGTCGTATTTTGGCTCACGCCTAACAAAAATACAAAACTTCGTTCTTTCTTACATTACCATTACCCTTATGACTAACAAAACCCTTTTGGATATGTCTTTTCTGCCAACAATTTACTTTTGCAGAAACATGGACAAAACAAAGGACGTAGGAAAAGCTAAGGCAGCGTCAAAGGAAACCCCAAGGACCACACCGGTTGTAACCCGCAGCAAACAGAAGGGTGAAAAGCTCAAAGCAGCAAGCAAAAGACAAGATGGAGCGGAAAGTACCACACCCCTAGATGCCAATACGATAGCAGCGACAACCCTCAAAGTTGCAGCGACCAAATCCGATGCTGCAAAAGTAGCAGCAGCAACCAGAATGAAGGAACAACGATAGGGAGTTGCGGAGTCAATGATGCAGCAACCAGAATGAAGGAACAACCATAGGGAGTTGCGGAGTTGCGAAGATTAGAGGAAGTAATGAGAGAAGCTGTCACCACTGACCGCGCGACTGGCAAAATCCCTCATTCCCCAAAAGTGTCCCATCCCAGCGTTTGAATGTTACGACGGATCCAGCGACCCCGCAGCTCACTTTTGGTACTATAACCGAACTATGGCCCTATGGGACCGAGACGATGTGGTCCTCTGTAGATACTTCCCCTCAAGCTTGAAAGGATCGGCATTATCCTGGTTTGACAACCATCCGCCTAATTCTATCGATCCCTACAGTCGACTCACAGAGATATTCTTGGAAACTTACATGTACAACAAGACAGTAAACGCAGGAATGGACAAGCTCTTCTCACTAGCGGTCGCTTTCAAAGAAACGATTAGAGAGTACACAGATAGGTGGCACAAGATCTGTCAAGCGATAGGGAACGTAGACCCGGTAGTTAGCATCAATTGTTACAAGTGGGGATTGGATAGGATGATCCCATTGTTCGTTGAGATTCATGGAAGTATTCCCACTACCGAAGGAGATCTCCAGGTAATCATCGAAAAGCACGCCAGGCTTGAGGAGATCCACCGGACAACCCTAGAGCGCAGATGCAGAAATATCATCGTACAAATTCGGTAGAGCAAGCCTGCGGCTCCAAAAGGACGAATTCAACCAAGCGCCTCAACGAAGATAAGAGAGGACGAAGAGATGATTATCGACGCAACGATCAAAAGTTCGAAGATCAAGTTTACACGAAGCTCAACACAAGCTATGTTCGTATTTTGAGAGAAATCAAGGACCGCACCAATCTCGAATGGCCATGGTCAAAGGGAAAACAGCCACCGTGATCGGACAAATCAAGGAATTATTGTGAATACCATTGCTTCAACGGTCACCAGACAGAGAAGTGCAAAAACCTCAAAATAATGATCCAGAAACTGATAGATGCCGGAGATCTTAAACAATACGTTCTAAACCCAGCGACCAAAGAAAAGATACACCGGAACAAGCAAGTCCACCTACTAGAAAATGATCGAACGATCAACACCATTTCTTGCTCGGAGCCTTACGGCCCATCACTGACTGACCAGATCAGGAAGAGGTTGAGAAAATAATTCGAATACTATTGCGAGCTATACAAGATTGATGGAGAAGAGGTAGATGGACACGAAGATTGGATGAATGCACCGCTAACTTTTTCTGCCGATGACGTTGAAGATGGTATGGAAGACCACAACGACCTTATGGTGCTCACACTACCTGTATCAGGGTGGAATATAAAGAAGATTTTGATCGACGGAGGGAGTTCAGTCAATGTATTTTTTTATGATACCTTCAAGCGAATGAAATTAAATGACGAACAGCTGATGTCTTCTTATTATACTATTTATGGATTCAACGGGGTAGCCACGAATCCCTTAGTGGATATTTTCTTGGAAGTTAAAGCTGGACCAATGAAGGTCAGCACCAGGTTCAGCGTAGTAGATGCACCGTCCCCCTATAATGCTATCATCGAACGAAGATGGGTGCACAAACTCAAAGGAGTAGCTGCCACGTACCACCAATACCTTAGATTTCCAACACCCGAAGGGGAAATGGAGATCAAAGGCGATCAAGTTACAGCAAAGGAATGTCAGGCTCTGCAAAATCAACTCAACAACGAGCAGGAAGAGCGGCGCAAAGCCCGAAGGGGAAAAAACAAAGCAACGGCCAAAGACAAGGCGATCGACCTGTATCTTGAAGAAACCTCAGGGAAAAGCCTAACTAAGAGTAGCACCGTTCTAACTACCGAAGCAGGCACTTCAGGGGCAAAGGAGGCTAAAGAGTCCACCAAATAGAAATTAAAGAACGTTCCTCTCATAGGGGAACCAAAGCCTACATTCATGCTGGTAGAGCCCACCAAGGAGATCAACATAGGAACAGAAGAAGATCCTAAGATGATTAAGATAGGGACTCTGATGGATAAAGACCGAGAATGAGCACTAATCAAACTGCTCAAGGAGTACGCGGACATTTTCGCATGGAAGTTAAGAGATATGCCAGGAATCGATCCCAAGATCATATAGCACGAACTTCGGATAAAGCCAGACACAAGCCCTTTCAGGAAAAAATTACGCAAGGTAGCACCAGAATATCATCAAGCGGTCGAAAAAGAGCTTAACGAACTTATGGAAGCAGGATTCATAAGAGAAGTTAGGTACCCCACATGGATTTGAAACATGGTCATTGTTCCAAAGAAGAACGGTGGGGTAAGGATATGCATCGACTTTACAAATCTCAACAAAGCATGCCCGAAGGATAGCTACCCGCACCCAAGCATCGATCAATTGTTGGACGCCGTTGAATGACACGAAGAACTATCATTCATGGATGGATACTCTGGTTACAATCAGATAGCCTTGGCAGAAGAATATCAACAACACACAGCATTCTTCACTCCACACGGACACTACTGCTACACTCGCATGCCCTTCGGACTGAGGAATGTTGGGGCAACATACCAGAGGATGGTTGATGCAATCTTCAAACCATGGATCGGGAAAACTCTGGAAGTCTATGTTGATAATATGCTCGTCAAAAGTAAGCTGTGTAAGGATCACATTCAGGACCTGAGAGATATCTTTAGTGCAATGAGGAAATATAGCATGAAAGTGAACCCAGAAAAGTGCACCTTCGGTGTCACATCAGGAAAGTTCCTCGGATATTTGTTGACGAAGAGGGGCATCGAAGTCGTCCCGCTAAGATCCAAGCCATCGTAGAGATGCCGTCCCCAAAGAATTTGAAGGAAGTCCAAAAACTCGACTGATCGATAGCAGCACTCGGGAGATTCATCGCCATATTATAGGACAAATGTAAACATTTCTTCAACATCCTCAAGAAAGAAAACAAGTTCGCATGGACCGCTGAGTGTGAAGAAGCCTTCCAGAAGATCAAGGAATACCTGGCAACGATCCCGATCCTCCAAAAACCTGAACCCGACGAGGTGTTGGCACTATACATAGCTGGAACCGAATATGCAGTCAGTGTTGTACTGGTTAGAACCAACACAAAGGTGGAGCAGCCGATATACTATGTCAGTAAAACTCTCAATGTTGTTGAAAGAAACTACACCAAGATCGAGCAACTTATACTTGCATTAGTGTGGGCGACGCAGAAGCTGAGAACTTATTTCTTGACTCACTATGTTCGCGTCCCAAGCAAAGCCCCGCTGGAGTGTGTTCTCAAAAACGCATGAAAGGTGGGAAGGATAGCAAAGTGGAATACACAGTTAGAACAATTCAACATCATACACGAAATCCAAACTTCCCATAAATCACAAGTTTTAGCGGATTTCCCAGCAGATCTACCTCTGGACAATGGTGAAGAAGTGAAGGACATACCAGGGTTAGACGAAGATGGAAAAGACCCGATCGATGTGCTCGAACCTTCTAGCCAACGAAGATGGGAAGTCTTCGTCGATGGATCCAGGAACAAAGAAGGTGCGGGCATAGGGATCGTCATCACAACGCCCACTGGTGATAGGATGGTGTATGCACTTAGGCTGGAGTTTGAAGGACACACTAACAACATTGTTGAATATGAGGCAGTAGTACATGCTCTGCGATTGATAATAGAGATGGGAATAACAGACGTGCGCCTAACAAGCGACTCGCAACTTGTCATTCGGCAGATAGAGCTGGAATATAACTCCTATGATGAGAATCTATCAGCGTACATGGTTCTGGTCCAAACTCTAGCATCGCAAGTACCCAATATTAAGTTCTGACATCTGTGTAGGAAGGACAATAGACATGCCGATGCTTTAGCCTACATATCATCGATGCTGAAAGACAAGAATGTTAAAGCCATCAGAATAGCAAGAGTATACCAGCCTTCGGTCACTCCACCCCAAACCGTCGCAGCAACTGATAAGCACGTAAGTGCGACCCATTTTCACCCATAACTACATTAGCTAGGCCTCATTTTATTGCTAATAAACTTGTTTTATGTCTTTTCAAGGAAATAAGTTCTTTTGGAGAAATCAGCTCGAAAAGTGGTTTTGGACCTTAGAAAAGTACTAAAGGCACCTAAACTTTGGATAAGAGCACCCCCGGAAATGTCCCAGAAGAGTTGATAAAGGCACCAAGGAGTTTTTCACTATTTACAGCCCAAAAATACTCTTTGTACCCCACAAATTGCTATTCGCACTCCAAGAATTGCTAAATGTACCCAAAATTGCTAAACGGACCCTGGATTTGGATAAGGCGCAGTCATCTTCTTCGTTTGAATTTTGAATTTTGGCGGGAAAATGGCTGCAGAATTAGGATTCGATAATTGAAGTGGTTTCACTGAGACTAAAGCGCTGAAATTGAATAGGAATCTTACTTAAGCATAAACAGGCCTGATATGATCGCTTGATTGGATCAAAATTGTATAGAATGGTGATTTGAAGCAAACAGATTGAAAAAAAATTTGGCGGGAAAACTAGTTTTTGAACTGCCGGAGTTAGGGTTTTGATTTTAGAGGAGTTTGAGTGAGACTCAATGGCTGGATTTGATGGGATGGGTGTATGAGAGCTAAAAATGGTTGGTATGATCAAAGGTTTCGATTAGAATTGGCTGAAGATTTGGATTGAAGAAAACAGAGCAGTAGAAGTATTCATGGGATTTCTCAAGATTTTCTGCATTGAGTTTCAACTTGATTTGGTCGGATTTGTTGCTTGTTTTGGATTGATACCACACTGTTATGACTAAACAGGGATGGTAATAAGTCTTCTGTTTTCGAAAGAAATAGGAAGTTACACGGAGTTGAAGTAAACAGGGGAGAGCTATTATCGGTATTTCTGTTAATCGATTTTCAAGGGATTCGACGAGTATTCTTTTGGTTACCATGTACACACGCTGTTCACGTGTTTTACAGAAGAAATATTCTGTTATTATGGTGTTTGTTTTAAAGCAGGGAAAAAAACAAGTCTCGGGATTTATCTGCTATATTTTTGGAAGTTTGGTTTGTGGTTTGACTGAGTATAAATCTAACATGAACGTGTAGAAGATAAGTAAGAAGATTTGAAAGCAACAGGAGCGCGTGAAAGAGCAAGAAATAGAAATTATTTCCGTTTTTGGCAACAGAGAATAAGAAGTGATTTAATGAAGATTATATGGAGTTACTGTCGAGTATTTTCGATTCTGAAGAGTATATAAAGGGTTCTGAGTGTTATGAGAAGGGTATCGAGTGAGAGGGGAGAAGAATAGAGGGTTGCAGAGCAGATTTTTCTGCTGCTGCAGAAAAGAAGAAGAACAGACTACGCTTGTAGACTGTCGTTTTAGAACTGTCACTGTTTCTTCTAGAGACGACAGTTTTTCTGCGACAGAACAAAACAATAGTTTTCTGTAACAGTCATTGTAACAGTTTTGTAACGTCTTTACAGCGTTGCAAACTCAGTTTTCTTATCTTTTCACCTCTTGTAAGCACTTTTGAGCAATAAAAATTACTTTTGAGCATGTCTACAATATGAGGAGTTAAACCCCTACACTGGGTCGATGGAGGAATCCGAATTTCATATATGGGTGAATTTATTTTATTCTTTTTATGACTTTTGCACTTATTTTAAATTGATTTATGATTTGAATTAATTAGTTATTATTTTATTTGATGGGTCATGCTTGCTTAAATGTTTGATGTCCCATGCTTACGATTTATAACTAATATTTTGAGAATCTACCTTGGCAAAATCAGAGTCGATGTTATTTTATTTATTGAGCGATAATTGCCGAAGAATAAATAATTGAACCTTATGATATGAATTTAGTGGAATCCTAGTCCCAGTAACTCTCGCTTTTATTTATATTGTTTTCATTAAATCTTTAAATTTTATCTCCACAAGTTTTTGAGTTCGAATCCTATTTACTACAACCACAATTAAAATTTGATCAGCAACGAACCATGAAAACGATGTAGGGGAAAACATTGCCGAAGACGATGCAGGGGAAGATATCGCCGAAGAATTTGCCGAAGATGATATCCTAACAAGAGCAAATGAGGACGAAGATTTTAGCAATGAAGATGACTGGAGAACCGAAGTCCACATCTTCCTCGACGAAGGGACACTACCCACTGACGTGAAGCAAGCAAGAAAAGTGCAAACAAAGGCAGGAAGATACGAGCTTCGTGGCGGAATCCTGTACAAAAAATCATTCCTCTGGTCCCTACTATGCTGCTTATCCATGGAGGAGGGTCATCGTATCCTGAAGGACATTCATTATGATCGCAGGCAATCATAGCGGGATGAGATCATTGGCCAAATGCAAGGATATTACTGGACGCAGATGATACATGACGCTCCTAGGATGTCTAGAAGATGCGAGGAATGTCAGCGGTTCGCCAAAAGGATTCATGCCTTAAAAGACGAGGGTATCCAAAGATACCTCAATCTAAAACTTTTCCACCTATAAGTCCTTTTCCGAAAATGATTGTCTATGGACTGAGTCAAGACAATACAACTAATCGGTTCACACTTCGTGTGATCGTCTATGGATTCAAGATCGAGACAATACAACAACGAAGTATGTTTACTTGATAATAGGTTCATACTTAACCAAACATTAGGGATTATCTATCAAGTAAAATAGGCATTAACGTTTGTGTATTTTACTTCTAATTATAATAAAACAATTATAATTTTGGAAATAGAAAAGTAAAAAAGACACAGCAAAATTTTGTTAACGAGGATACCGCAAATACAGAAAAAACCCCGGGACCTAGTCCAGAATTGAATACTCTCAGAATTAAGACGCTATAAAAAATCAAACCAACTTCGTATAGTTGAAACCAAGCAACTAAACCTATAGTTCACCTAGTTCCCTAAGTATTCCCACGCCTCAAACTTGTAATAAGTCACGTGCTTGGAAAAATTCATTTGGTTCGTATTCCAAACAGTAAAGGAACAACAAATCTGTTCGGTAACAACTCTTTTCAATCAAGTGATATGAGTTTGACAAAAGGATGTTCCGTTTATCCCAATATAAACTCCTTTGTCAGGTTCTTAGATCTATCCAATAACAACTACCAAAGTAATTGTCAAGATTTTGCAATCAATACTTTGAATCACAAAGAATTGTATTGATGCCACTCTACTCAACTAATCAATCCAATCTATCACAAAGATAAACCGATTATAGTTGGATCCCTTTCCATCCGAAACAAGTATTGTGCACACCAAAGATTATGAACCCAAAAAGTATTCTTGTCTTCAAATCTTCTTTAATCTTCAATCAGCACCTGCACACAATCAACTTGAATCTCTTGTGATCAATCACACACAGAACGGAGTCAGTTAACGTTGGATTATCACAAGATGTCTTTAGATCTACTAATAGTCTAAAGATCCCCGTCGAAACTTCGATCTAGTTTGAGTGAATCTTATATCAGAAGAGAAGATTCTCAAGCATAAACAAACTAGGTGCAATCAAATTTTAACAACCGTTAGTCAATAAAATCAATCGAAAACTAATAATAAACCGCAATTATCTAGTTTCCCACTAGCAGTACTAATAGAGCTTCTCAATCCCAAAGAAGTCTTTAAACTGAGCGGTCGTAAGAGATTTCGCCTAATTAGGTTATTTTCCTCTCCGAATAAGCGGCTCCACCAGTAACAACACAACTAGGTAGTTTTGCTGGCTCGGAGGATTAGTTTGCTCGAAATGCAAACTTCAATATTTATAGACAAGGAAGTTTGGACATCAAGGAATTTCCAAAACCGAATATTCTCAAAGATATGCAATAAACACAAAATCGGTTTTCATAATTCCTGGAAATGCACTGTCCAAATATTGAACGAAATCCCAATAAAAAAATCTATAATCAGTAAAAGCACATTACTAATTATTATTTTCTAAAGATATGCATTTATTTGCTGGAGAATAAATAGCATATAAAAACTAAGAAACCTTAAATAAAAGATTTTCAATTTATTTCGATCCTGGGATTTTCCTTTAACTATTAAGAAATATCTTTGAACAATTAATGATAAGAGTTACTGCACATGTTCAAAGTATGTCGACATCTTTACTTTGCAACTCCTTTTTCATACTTACAATCTTGGAAACGATTTGCCACACTTCTAAACAAGTTTAGAATTGGTTCGTCTGAATTCCAAGAACTATGTGATTGATTATCTTATCAAATCACCAATCATGGGTTTCACGGTTCTACCAAAACAAGTTCGGTTCTACCTCCATGTGAGTACTGTGTATAGTCACACTAGTTACCAAAATTCAGTTGACTAGGTACTAGGATCGGTTCCCCATAACTTATTGTAACTACCTGTATTCGGTTACACATGTCCATAGGATCGGTTCCCCCAAAACTACAAACTTGTTGCACATGTTCATAGGATCGGTTCCCCCATCTACTAAAAGCATGTTGCACCTCTTATAGGGATCGATTCCCTCTTGTAAATTTGTTGCACCTCTTACTAGAATTGGTTCCCCAAATACTAGATAAAAGTTGCTATTTACAAGGTATCGATCATAACATCTTGAGTGATTACTTAAGATCGGTTTCACTAATAAAAGTCATACCAATACATAAGTCAGGCCTTGTGAATAGTTGTACCAAGATACATAAACAAGTTTATGAGCGGTTATACTAAACACACATATTGGTAATTCAAAATAGATTTGCAATGAATAACAATACCAATAAGCCTAGCGATTTCCCTTTTGATTCACAAAACAAGTTTATGAACTTACTTCCTTTAAATGAATGTAAAACATTGTTTCCTAGGATGAAATCTTCATTCATACCCATACATAATCACAATAGCATTCATATGATCATGTCGATGTCTTATATACAAAGTTTAATGGTTAAGCAATAAACCTCGTATTGTATTCCTTAATACTATGTCTAACTAGAGTATCATACACAGCTTCGCAATTATGTTTTCAATATGCACGACTTGAAAGATACGTTAAGGAATGAAACAGTTCAAGTCAAATATTACTAACCTCAAGAGGAAGGATGATGTTGTCGTTGTAGCTCCATACTTCTTCACATTCTTCAAGTCTTCATGTAATACTTGTAAGTCTCATATCCTAACACTTTCAAGCTAACATATACGAAGTTGACTCTAGTCTATAATAAAGCAACTCTTTAAATGAGTTTTGATTCATTAAAATATGACAACCAAACTTGACATACCAACGCTTGGTGGGTTCAACCGAGCTATGCTCTAACAATGCCCCTACAACAGATTTAAATTCAGTAGGAATCCCCTAGCCCTTCGCAAAATAGGGGATCGACATCGTCGGACCATTGGTCGAAGGCACGGAAAAAAATAGATTCTTGATAGTATCCACGGACTACTTCAGCAAATGGGTGGAAGCCAAAGCTCTAGCCAGGATCAGAGATGTGGACGTTTTCACTTTTATTTTTATGAATATCATTTGCAGATTTGGCATTCCCGCAGAGATTGTTTCCGACAATGGCAAGCAGCTATAAGGAAAGAACATCGACATGCTCTTCGATACATTCAAAATCAGGAAGAACAAATCCACTCCCATCTATCCTCAGAGCAACGGACAAGCCGAAGCCACAAACAAGACAATCGCCCTTATTCTCAAGAAAACGCTGGATGAACATAAAGGACGATGGTGTGAGCAACTGAACAATAGCCTGTGGTCATACCGAACCACAAGAAGATTAGCAACCGGTGAATCTCCATTCCTTCTTACTTACGGGGACGAAGCTGAAAAGACGAGGGTACCCAAATATACCTCAATCTAAAACTTTTCCACCTATAAGTCCTTTCTCCGAAAGTGATTGTCTATAGACCAAGTCGAGACAATACAACTAATCGGTTCACACTTCGTGTGATCGTCTATGGATACGAGATCGACATAATACGACAACAAGATAACTTGTGTGATTGACTATGGATACAAGATCGAGACAATACAACAACGAAGTATGTTTACTTGATAAATGGTTAGGACTTAACCAAACACAATAGGATTACTATCAAGTAAATAGGAATTAACGTTTGTGTATTTTACTTCTAATTATAATAAAAACAATTATAATTGCGGGAATAGAAAAGTAAAAGACACAGCAAGATTTTGTTAACGAGGAAACCGCAAATGCAGAAAAACCCCGGGACCTTGTCCAGAATTGAATACTCTCAGGATTAAGCCGTTATACAAAATCAAACCAACTTTGTATAGTTGAGACCAAGCAACTAAACCTATAGTTCACCTAGGTCTGTCTGCATCCCTGCACCTCCAACTTGTTAATAAGTCACGCACTTGAAACAATTCCTTTGGTTCGTATTCCAAACAGTAAAGGAACAAATAATCTGTTCGATAACAACTCTTTTCAATCAAGTGATATGAGTTTGACAAAAGGCTCTTCCGTTTATCCCAATATAAACTCATTTGTCATGTTCTTAGATCTATCCAATAACAACTACCAAAGTAATTGTCAAGATTTTGCAATCAATACTTTGAATCTCAAAGAATTGTATTGATGCCGATCTACTCAACTAATCAATCCAATCTATCACAAAGATAAACCAATTATAGTTGGATCCATTTCCAGCCAAAACAAGTATTGTGCACACCAAAGATTATGAACCCAAAAATTCTTCTTGTCTTCAAATCTTCTTTAATCTTCAATAAGCACCTGCACACAATCAACTTGAATCTCTTGTGATCAATCACAAACAGAATGGAGTCTGTTAATGTTGGATTATCACAAGACATCTTTAGATCTACTAACAGTCTAAAGATCCCCGTCGAAACTTCGATCTAGTTTGAGTGAATCTTATATCAGAAGATAAGATTCTCAAGCATAAACAAACTAGGTGCAATCAAAGTTCAACAACCGTTAGTCAAAAAAATCAATCGAAAACTAATAATAAACCGCAATTATCTAGTTTCCCACCAACGGTACTAATAGAGCTTTTAAATCCAAAATAAGTCTTTAAACTGAGCGTCCGTAAGAGATTTCGCCTAATTAGGTTACTTTCCTCTTCGAATGGGCGGCTCCACCAGTAACAACACAACTAGGTAGTTTCCAAAACCGAAAATATTCTCAAGATATGCAATATATTCTAAATTCGGTTTCCATAATTCCTGGAAATGCTTTGTCCAAATGTTGACCGAAATCTCACTAGAAAATCTCCAATTAGTAAATGCACATTACTAATTTTTATTTTCCAAATATAAATTAAAAACCTTAATTAAAAGATTTTCAATTTATTTTCGACCCGGGATTTTCCTTTAGCTATTAAGGAATATCTTTGAACAATAAAAGATAAGCGTTACTGCACATGTTCAAAGTATGTCGACATCTTTACTCTGTAAGTCCTCTTTCATACTTACAATCTTCGAATCGATTTGCTACACTTCCAAACAAGTTTAGAATTGGTTCATCTGACTTCCAAAAACTATGTGATTGATTATCCTATCAAATCACCAAACATTGGTTTCACGGTTCTACCAAAACAAGTTTCGGTTCTACCTCCATGTGGGTACTAGAATTAGTCACGCTAGTTACCAAAACTTGGTTTACTAGGTACTAGGATCGGTTTCCACATATATATGGTATCTAACTTGTATTTGTTGCACATGTCCATAGGATCGGTTTCCAATATCTAAAAACTTGTTGCACATGTTCATAGGATCGGTTCCCAATATCTAAAAACTTGTTGCACCTCTTACAAGGATCGATTCCCCTTTTGTGATCGGTTGCACCTCTTACTAGGATCAGTTCCCCTTTGCCTAGAGTTGGTCATACCAATTACAACAAATCGATCATACCATCTCAGGTGATTACTTAAGATCGGTTTCACTAATAAAATTCATACCAATACAAAAGTCAGGCCTTGTGTTAAAAACTCCTTTGTTTTTCTCTATTCTTCCTGGTTTCGACTTCTTCCTTTCTTCATGAGCCCTTTTCTTCTGTTTTAAATGATCATCAATCGTTTGTTCCTTACTAGTTTCTTCACTGCTATGTTGATCATTTTCTTTCAGAGAATCCTCTGTTTGAGTACACATAGATTTGACAAATTTTATTTCACTGTTAGGAACTACAGTACTACTACCTTCATATCCTAAACCACGTGTGTCACCATGACTTCTCCCTGTTTCCAACAAGTAAGATAAGTTGTTTGAGCTCTCATTAAGTTTTCTCAGCATAGAGATTTCCTCTTTTAATGAAATATTTTCATCAAGAGTAGAGTTAAGATATTCCTCTAAACATTTTATATTGGAAAGAAGATCATTTTCTTTTTCCTTGAAGTACTCTTGTTGAGAGCTCAATTTTACTTTAGAGTCATCAAGCTCCTTTTCTAGAAGACAAATCTTTTCTCGAGATTTTTCCAGATCCTTTTCATAAGTTTCTACATAATGACATTCAATATTCATTTTTCCGTAGTTACAAACTTGTTGTGTGATTTCTTCTTTTAGCAATTTATGCTCTTCATAGAGATTTTCAAACTTTAAAGTCAAATCTCGTTCTCTTTCAAGTGTTGAAAGAAGTTCATTAGAGCAGAAAAGAAATTGTTTATTCAATTCCTTTAGTTCAGAAGTTTTCACACTTGACCTTTCATTAGAAATCTCAAGTATAGAACTCAAGAATGTCTCGTTAGAGATCTCATTAATTGAGAAGTTTGAGATTGAAGAGCATTCTTCTTTTCAGCACATATCTTGTAAAACATTAACTGAGCCTTTCTTTAGTTTTCTCTCCCACTTAACTTTACTTTGGCCCATATCTTATAGGTTGGATCGCACCAAACACAGATTGTTAGATCTTTTCGTGTTTGCCTGCTCTGATACCAATTGAAAAGACGAGGGTACCCAAATATACCTCAATCTAAAACTTTTCCACCTATAAGTCCTTTTCCGAAAGTGATTGTCTATGGACTGAGTCGAGACAATACAACTAATCGGTTCACACTTCGTGTGATCGTCTGTGGATTCAAGATCGAGACAATACAACAACGAAGTAGGTTTACTTGATAATAGGTTCGGACTTAACCAAACATTAGGGATTATCTATCGAGTAAAATAAGAATTAACGTTTGTGTATTTTACTTCTAATTATAATAAAACAATTATAATTGCGGAAATAGAAAAGTAAAAGACACAGCAAGATTTTGTTAACGAGGAAACCGCAAATGTAGAAAAACCCCGGGACCTAGTCCAGAATTGAATATTCTCAGAATTAAGCCGCTATAAAAAATCAAACCAAATTCGTATAATTGACACCAAGCAACTAAACCTATAGTTCACCTAGTTCCCTCAGTATTCCCACGCCTCCAACTTGTAATAAGTCACGTGCTTGGAACAATTCCTTTGGTTCATATTCCAAACAGTAAAGGAACAACAAATATGTTCGGTAACAACTCTTTTCAATCAACGTGATATGAGTTTGACAAAGGCTCTTCCGTTTAACCAATAAACTCCTTTATCGGGTCCTTAGATCAATCTCTTAACAACTACCGAAGTAATTGTTAGACTATGCAATCAATACTATTAATCACAAAGAAGTGTATTGATGCCGATTTATTCAACTAATCAATCCAATCTATCACAAAGATAAACCGATTATAGTTGGATCCCTTTCCATCCGAAACAAGTATTGTGCACACCAAAGATTATGAACCCAAAAATTCTTCTTGTCTTCAAATCTTCTTTAATCTTCAATTATCACCTGCACACAATCAACTTGAACCTCTTGTGATCAATCACAAACAGAATGGAGTCTGTTAATGTTGGATTATCACAAGACATCTTTAGATCTACTAACAGTCTAAAGATCCCCGTCGAAACTTCGATCTAGTTTGAGTGAATCTTATATCAGAAGAGAAGATTCTCAAGCATAGACAAACTAGGTGTAATCAAAGTTCAACAACCGTTAGTCAATCCAATCAATCGAAAACTAATAATAAACCGCAATTATCTAGTTTCCCACCAACGGTACTAATAGAGCTTCTCAATCCCAAAGAAGTCTTTAAACTGAGCGGCCGTAAGAGATTTCGCCTAATTAGGTTATTTTCCTCTCCGAATAGGCGGCTCCACCAGTAACAACACAACTAGGTAGTTTTGCTTTCTATTAGGATTAGTTTTCTCGAAATGTAAACTTCAATATTTATAGACAAGGAAGTTTGGACACCAAGGAATTTCCAAAACCGAATATTCTCAAAGATATGCAATAAACACAAAATAGGTTTTCATAATTCCTGGAAATGCACTGTCCAAATATTGACCGAAATCCCAATAGAAAAATCTATAATCAGTAAATGCACATTACTAATTATTATTTTCTAAAGATATGCATTTATTTGCTGGAGAATAAATAGCATATAAAAACTAAGAAACCTTAAATAAAAGATTCTCAATTTATTTCGATCCTGGGATTTTCCTTTAGCTATTAAGGAATATCTTTAAACAATTAATGATAAGAGTTACTGCACATGTTCAAAGCATGTCGACATCTTTACTTTGCAAGTCCTTTTTCATACTTACAATCTTGGAAACGATTTGCCACACTTTTAAACAAGTTTAGAATTGGTTCGTCTGAATTCCAAGAACTATGTGATTGATTATCCTAATCACCAATCATGGGTTTCACGGTTCTACCAAAACATTTTCGGTTCTACCTCCATGTGAGTACTATGCATAGTCACGCTAGTTACCAAAATTCGGTTGACTAGGTACTAGGATCGGTTCCCCACAACTTATGGTAACTACCTGTATTCGGTTGCACATGTCCATAGGATCGGTTCCCCCATCTACTAAAAACGTGTTGCACCTCTTATAGGGATCGATTCCCTCTTGTAAATTTGTTGCACATCTTACTAGGATCGGTTCTCCAATGACTAGATAAAAGATGTTATTTACAAGGTATCGATCATACCATCTTGAGTGATTACTTAAGATCGGTTTCACTAATAAAAGTCATACCAATACATAAGTCAGGCCTTGTGAATAGTTTTACCAAGATACATAAACAAGTTTATGAGAGGTTATACTAAACACACATGTTGGTAATTCAAAATAGATTTGCAATGAATAACAATACCAATAAGCTTAGCGATTTCCCTTTCGATTCACAAAACAAGTTTATGAACTTACTTCCTTTAAACGAATGTAAAACATTGTTTCCTAGGATGAAATCTTCACTCATACCCATTAATAATCACAATAGCATTCATATGATCAAGTCGATGTCTTATATACAAAGTTTAATGGTTAAGCAATAAACCTCGTATTGTATTTCTTAATACTATGTCTAACTAGAGTATCATACACAGCTTCGCAGTTATGTTTTCAATATGCACGACTTTAAAGATACGTTTGGGAATGAAATAGTTCAAGTCAAATATTACTAACCTCAAGAGGAAGGATGATGTTGTCGTTGTAGCTCCATACATCTTCACATTCTTCAAGTCTTCATGTAATACTTGTAAGTCTCATATCCTAACACTTTCAAGCTAACCTATACGAAATTGACTCTAGTATATAATCAAGCGACTATTTAAATGAGTTTTGATTCACTAAAATATGACAACCAAACTTGACATACCAATGCTTGGTGGGTTCAACCGAGCTATGCTCTAACAAACAGAGATTATGCAATTACATTCACATTCAAGTTAGAGTCGTAATTAGGTACATGACTGCAAGTACATTAGAATCGTGATAAGTTACACTCCATTTCCACACGTGGAAAAAGGTTCTTGGTGTTCTTTTGAGCCTTTTCTTTGAAATTATTACTATATGCACCTCTATCCTGAGATGTGAGAAGTCGTAGTAGACACTCATGTATCTGGCCATGTGATATTAGAAATCTGCATACGTGATCCTTCTTAAGATATTTGCTGCTTAGTGACACAAGTGTGTAAGTTTGACCAATAACATGATCATCAACAGGCTTTCTAATTCAAACCAATCCTATTAGAAAATTACATACAGAGAAGGAATTGCAAAATGAATAAGATTTTAAAGACAATTCTGAAAGAGACATTATGACAAACAAATCCCTTATTGTGCTACAATGCGGGTGAATCCGCGGATTTCAAAGTCCAACCGCAACCAACCCACTAAAGGTGTGGATTTGATAATCTAACCCGTGTCCGACCCATAAATTTTGCGGATTGGGTTTCACCCGCAATTTTGCAGACGGATACGGGTGAAATCCGCGGTTCCGGACTTTTTGCTCACCCCTAGTACTGGTAGTCTTAGGCCTTTTAGTTGGGAACAAAGCTAAACATTGAACATTCAGACCTATGGGACCGGAAGACAGCATGAGGAAACAGGAAAGTGTAAGGGTGAGTATGGTGTAAATTAGACGGGTTTTAGCCTCATCTGTATCCAATCCAACATTTAACGGATTTGCATCCATCAACTGTGTGACTGGACGAATTGGATGTTGATGGTTCAGTGCATTAGTTGTTTTTTTTTTTGTAAATAATAGCGAGAAAAATTAACAAAAATAACCTAAACATGTATGTATAAATAACAAGTGGCATGGACAACACTAAATCAATAAATACTACATAATTCATAATCACAATAATTGACACAACAAATTAAATGACAAAGTGCAAAATGTTGTTAACCTATTTTCTCTTTGCTTTCAAGTTAAACTCTAAAAATTTGATGGAAGTAATGTTGTAGAGATCAAATGAATATACAACGTTCATATGTAAATAATATACCCGCCTCATACTTAATGTAACAGGTATGGGTGTCCAACGAATTTTCAAGACATCACCTACATCTTATCTAAAATCCGTTAGATTCCACAAGTTACAGCCGCAGAATGTCCATTAATGTATGGATTTGACTCCACCCACAGGAAAATGCGTGGGCTAGCTAAATCGAATCCCCAGATTGGATCCATGAATGCTCACCCTATATGAAAGTAATATCCACATGGGCCCAATAAATATGTATAATACAAAGCGTCTATAAATATGCTGAATGAAAAGGGTACATAGAGATGAATGATAATCACAAAAATAAATAACAATAATTAATTGAAGGGTATTTGCTACTTTAAATAAATAAAACTAATTGAAGGGTCATTTGCTAACAAAGTAGCAAGTTATTAGTTGCGAGGTTATATATACTTAGAGCATTTATGGGTTAAACTTGCAAGTGTTATTTTCTCAAGTTTGTTGTCAATTTTAGATGCACAAAACTATATCTTGATTCCTAGTCTACTAAAGTCAAGTCTCGTACTAGGATTAAAATATGATAATTGATTATCAGGCATCACTGGGTAACGCTCGAATGTTGAAGACTGAAGATCAAACGAAGACATTTGGAGAACTTCATCAACAAAGAGGTATGTTAAGACTAAACCTATTTACTCACAATGTAACCATTCTATCTATATAAGACTATGTCGTATGACTTCTAATAGATTTTGAAAAGGAGAATGTACTAGCCTCTACAGACACTAGCCTACTATCAAACTTCGGATTGGGATGTAGTTGAAACTGAATTCACCCTCCAAGCAATTCAGCTGCAATCGTGTGTTGTACGTCTCTTAAACCTCGCAAGGCTCTACGCAATTGATTCGCTTAGCTGACGACCTTTGCATCTTAAGTGAATACTTTTGATACCAATTTTCCTCTAACTGGTAAGCCTACTTGATTTTCCTTTAGATCAATAAGCAAACCTCATAAATCCGCAATACTTACACTCAAGTTAGATAAGAAGCCTGGATTTTTAACCACCTCTTAATAACAATCTTAAACCGATCAATTAAGAAGAGTTTTAGGTATCTATCTTGACGTATCACAAAGTCTGAGAGGATGAGAACTTTGTGATTTATATCTATCTCGTTCCTGAAAGAGGTTACTAAAACCTTGATAAAAGAAAGAAAAAGATCAGGATACACGAACTATCATGGTAAAAATAGTCGGACCTGGCTTCACGAATCCCTAAGTAAAGTTGTTAAGTCATAAACCTAATTATGTTTCTCAGAGGAAACCTAGGTTTATAGAGGAAGACTCTAGCAAAAAACTAAGACACATAATTGTCGGTGATTGAATTTCCTATTTGTTTGAGTCTCTCTATTTATAGACTTTCAAGACTAGGGTTGCTTAGAATTCAAGATAAGGTAACTTGAGATTCACGCAAACACTTTCTCTGCTTAGATGAAACTCTTGTTAAGAGTTCACATAAGCATGTGAGAAGTTTGTCTTGAAATTGCATAGAAGAATATATATTATTGTCTAGAGTACGGGAACCGTGTATAATGATAATTCATAGCAAGTTTTTCTTAAGAACTAATAAGCAATTTCATGTTCATTTAAACACTTAAGCCTTGGATCATGATGAACATACACAAGGTGTTTTAGTGATCAAAGATGTCTTAGAGGTGTCCATGAGAGTTGTAGTAGCAATGCTAAACGTATTTGTGAAAATAGTTCATGCGCCTCTATAAATTCGTACTGAGTAGGTATAGAAAAGGGTACGTGTACCCACATATAGCCAGTTCGTGAATTCATGGACAAGGAACGCGTACTTGGTATGCGTACCCTAAGGCTATTCACGAACTCATGCCTTTAAGGTACACGTACTGGTATGCGTACCTCCCACCATTCACGAATTCAGAACATCATGGTACGCGTACTGGGTATGCGTAGCTACCTATGTTCCGGAACCTCAGATGACCATGGTACGCGTACCCTCCTGAGTCCAGATTTTAGCAGTTCTGAAAATTATCTTTTTGATGTTTGAAACATTCCCAATAGCCGTAGATATAAATATAATTTCCTGGGAAATTTTCAAATGATCCACAAACATAGTTCTTGAACAAGAAATTGTTTCGAACTAAGATTTCTAAGAATCGATGAACATCCATTTCTTAAATCATATTTCGAGATGTTTAACAAGACAAGATTGACTCTAAACTTCTTCTTTGAAATATCTACTAGAAGTCATATGACATAATCTCATATAGATAGAATGGTAATACTTGTGAGTAAATAGAATGATTCAGTTTTCACATACCTCTTTGTTGATGAAGTTCTCCAAATGTCTTTGTTTGATATTTGGTCTTCAATCTTCTAGGGTTATTCAGCGTGTCTGATACTCAACTACCAAACTCTAACTTAGTCCGAGACTTGACTTATGTAGACTAGATATAAAGCTATAGTTTTGTTCTACTTATATTGAAAACAACCTTGAGATAGAAAAACTTGCAAGTTCAACCGAGAAGTGCTCTAACAATCTGCCCCTTTGTTAATTTTAGTGATAAAACTATTAATACATATGGATTTAAAATAAATTGATCTTTCATCTCAAAATCCATCATGCTTGATTTCCTTGGTTCTTCAACATCGTCTTGAATTCTTCGTTCTTAAAGTTCTTATATGGTTATGCATACGATCGTTTTAGCTCTGTTGTTATTGAAGATCCGTAGCGATAACAAATTATGAGAATACTCTACTCGAGCTTTCTTGAATAAAAAATCACTTAGCTCAATGGTTGTTATACCAACAACATAGTATTGTTACTTTTCTCAATGTTCAATTACACCGCAACTTTGAAGCAATACGACGGTGATATGTTCTCCCCCTTAATTAGTCAATACTTACTTATTTTGCATAATAATTAAAACCTATAGATTATAATCATCTCCCCCTTAAATAATGCTCCAAAAAGCCATATGTTGTAGGAGAATACTATTAAATAATTTTCCCCCATTTTGTCAACAAATTGGAAAATGCGAAAAAATTCAGATCGTGATAAATTAAAACAAAAGAGTTATCAAGACTAGAGAACACATACCGGATTTTATTTAGACGATTTCCCCAAGTAAACTTAGTGTGACGGGCCAGAAAATTACGCCTAGCGCGCAGGACATAACTTCCTCGATGCTCCATGATGATGCTCCTAATCGGGCCTTAAAGCTAGGAAAATGCACATCCATTTTCCCTTGCAAGCATGCTTGTGGAGCATGATGAAGCTAACTTAGCTTCCACACCGTTCCAACTTATCATAAAACAAGGGTATAAAGCCTTGCCTCGAATAATTTCCTATCTAGCTGAGTAACCGTCATACTGCCAAGTCTTATCCAGGCATAAGGAATGCCTTGGGCTTATGCATAGGCCATTGCAGGCCTAATACCCCTCTTTACTTAGCTTAGGCATTGATGAAATCATGCACTTGTCTTTCTCATGCCAAGGGTGCATCAATAAGGCTCATGCCGTATTTTCCTTACGCTTATGCAAGCTCCGCCAACTTACATATCGATGTAGCTTAGTTTCGAGGCCATGCCCAATGCGCCATTGGTACATGCCTAAGTCGAACGGCTTGATAGGAAGTATGAGCATCCATGTAATGGAATGCGACTTGCCTCATCAAGTTTGGCCACGATCATCTCTTACGTCGAGCTACCGAGCCAGACGATATGTGAGGCCAGTATGCCGCAATCATCTCACCATTAGATGATATGAGCGACAAAGTGTTGTACCGACAATGCTGCAACTCATTGCGGCTTCCTACGTACCCTTCCCTACTCTAAAGGGATCAAGCACAGACCGTAGTTCATCCTCGAATGGACATCAACTAAATCCAAACTCGTTTGCAAGGCCGTGGCCAAGCAATAATGGCAATGGCCTGGTCCGTATAGGCCGTTCCGTCAAAATGCACAAAGGTTGCGCATTATCGAGTCTGCGACATGGCACAGTGATGCCTTCGCATCATATGCTCCATTCGCAAGGCTATGCAGTTATAAATGAGGCTTACACATCATTTATATTCTTTCGGCTAAGCTATTAAGCTTACTTGGTGCATGGTCCGCATATGCACCTTCAACCAACTACCCCTCCCTATATATGTTTACTTGACATTTCTACAACTTTGGAAAGGGGAGAGGATTGACATGCTTGTTTCACTATTCATGGTCGTTGCCATGTATCCCTGGATAACCGGCAATGATTGTTGGGTTTACTTCAGTGTTGCATAATGATTGCGCAACTTTCCTACTGCCGGCTCGCTCTGGCGTATTGCATAATGATTGCGCAATATTTACTCCGGTGTATTGCACAATAATTGTGCAATTCACTTGGCCTTCCCGCTCTGGCATGATGCACAATAGTTGTGCAATATTGGCTCTAGGCCAATAGCCTTCATAATACGCAAAGAATGTGCTGCAAGCCTCTAGGCCATCCACCCAACTGGCCTAATGCATCATTTGATGCGATATTCGTCCCTTGGCCAAATGTCAAACATAATGCGCCATTTTGGCGCGATATTGGCGTTAAGCCAGTCTACCTCTTACCAAGCAACGAAAGCTTTGGATGACGCTTCATCTCAAGCCATGGCAAGCCACACTCGCCCCCAAAGATATGACAATTAAGCACAAGTTCAAATTGAACTCGAACTCTCCCCCATTTGACGTTATTCCTAAAAGAACGTCACAATGACCTTTTCAAGAAAAATGATTTTTATTTGACCTTAATACGATACACTAATATATTCAACAGGTTTACTAGGTGGAAGATCATCAGAAAACACGTTCCTCTGAAAATATTTAGGATAACATGTTCCTTAATATTGAAGTGATTCTCAAATTTCTTTAGTATCAATTTTCAGGAATAATATTTTTTCAGGTCATCCTAAAATGGATGTTATTCCTTAGTGTTCCTATGATAAATTGTGTAATTTCTACTCAAATTCGTTTTAAGTTTAAATATCAACATTATGATAAGACAAGAATCTTAGCGCATATTTTTCTTAGCTTATTAAGTAAGAATTCTCATGGATCCTGTTCTCGTCTCTTGCTTAGGAGTCAGATAAGCAAGAAGAATTTAGTACTAGGAACATTAGAATTGTCGATACCCACATCGATTGATTACATTTTGGACTCTGATGTGGTAGCACCAAGTCAATATATGACTTAAACAGCGGTGCCAAGAGGTAAAGATGACAATTGTCATACCTATAGATTCAATTAGTAACATATATTGATCATATGACACATCTTTGGCAGTGGAGCTCAATACTTTAAGATGAAAATTGTAGTCCTCTAATGGAGACAGAAGATAATACAAATACAAGGAACCACTACACAATATAAAGGAAGATAAGAGCGATGCCAATTCTTTTACTGGAACTCAAGCTTTATTGGCCAAAAGATATGAATAGGATCATGGGAAAAGTTATCATCTTGGGCTAATGAACTACTCCCTCCGTCCCAAATTAATTGATCTAATTGGTTTTGAATTTTGTCCCACAAATAATTGAGTTATCTCACTAATCAAGGGGGTATTTCTAAAACTACCATTTTAATTGATTATTGTAACTATAAGAAATATGTATAATTTGATAGTCATGTTTATATTCGTTACGTAGGTGTTTTAAAATGCTTTTCAACGGTATAAAGTTTATGAAAAACCGTGGTATAGTTTAAGAGATTAATCATTTCTAAGTTTTACTGGTTATTACCCATAAGGGTATAATTGTAAAAAATACTTAAACATACTCCACTTTTCTCCCTTCCTTAATAATTGTGCAAACTACAATAACTCAATTAATTTGGGACGGAGGGAGTAGAACAGTACTAATAGCTTGCCGAAGGTTCTCGAGTGCTCGAGTATCTATATGTTTTGTGAGAATATCAGCCAATTGTTATTCAGAAGGCACATACTCAATTTTGACGATATCATTCTCAAAGAGATCTCTGATAAAATAATATCTTATGTCAATGTGCTTAGTTTGCTCTTGAGTGATGAACGAGATTCTCATTAATTCGTTTAGCACTTGAGGTATCACGAAATATCTTCATAGTTCTAATGTTTATTCCATAATCAGTAAGCATTTGTTTCATCGTCCATGAAGCAACTTTAAGCATGCGCCATGAGAAAAGTGCCGGTGTTTCAGTGGATAAATTCCATTGGGCTCCTCATGCTCAACAAAGGGACCCACTGACAATAATACATCCTCCATGTTTTTCGTGTGACTGACTGCGAAGAGGTGGAGCCTCATCTCAGCTCCTCTTATGCTCTACACGCAATCTCTGAGGCATTCCTTGCCTTTTCACGTGACTCATCCTAGTCATGTTACAAATAAGAGGATATCTCTTTATCTTAGACAATGTCGCTAAATTGAATATTTCTCTCTCAACACTTCATCAGAAAGGTTGACTCAGTCATGCACAAATGGGGGGTGGGGTGGGGGTGGTGGTGGGGGGGGGGTGATCAATTAAAGTTTTGGTATGGCGGTCTACGACATGTGTGAGAAGTATCCGGGAGAGTAAAATTAGTGGAATAAAGAGATAAGCTCAGCCTAGTTTATCTCTATATATTCCTGAAGAAACAGGAAAAGTATACCCCACGGAAGGCATTCCTATTTTCACTGACCCGAGATTAGAGAATTCAACTATAAATAGGTCTTCTATTTTTTCAAGCTAACATAACCTCCCAGAGCTAGTATTCATTCTCTAATCTCTCTCTTCATTTCTGCTTCCATCTCTAAGACCGGCCTTAACATCTCATGTGACTGAAGCAGCCTTTGAATGGCCACTGTGCGTGGTTTAGACGAAGACTATTCGTGCCCAACCTCCCGTAACTCATTTTCAAAAACCCTAGAATCTCACTTTTAGCCACTCACCGATTTAGGTAACTACAATGGGGTATGATGGATTTTGCACAACAATGGACACATTTGCCCCCAAAAGAAGCTGAAAGTGTGAAATATCACACTTTCCTCCGTTTGATCATTGTCCTCTATGCAAAGGTCATCATAATACATTGATGCAATTGCAGATTTCAGTTTTTTTCCCGCGTTGTTCAAATTCATAGCCACTATAACCCTCTAAGATCGATAATGCTTTTGATTTCACAACCGTAGCAGATGTTTTAACTTTCAGAATAGGCTGAGTTACATCTCCAATCCCAAGGCTTATCACTGGTGCACCATAGTATTTTTACAAGTGCGCAAGTTTCCTTCTGTTAATCTCTGGAAACAAATAAATAGCTTGGAGTTTTGCCATGTTTGCATTGTGAAAAAACTTAGTTGTGTAGGCAACTTTCTTAGTTAGTGGGGGAGGATTCTGTAACATATTTGCATATCAAATTGGTTCTCATTAAGACAGTTTGAAATTATGGAATTTTTAGAAGATTGTTAACATAAAACTGCAGCTAGTAATGAAAAGGAAATTGAAGCCATAAGAGACATATTTTCTGATATCTCTTAGAGTATAATACATAACTGTAGAAGATTGTTAATATAAGACTGCAGCCAGTAATAAAAAAGAAATTGAAGCTGTGAGAGACATATTTTCTAATATCTCTTTGTGTGGAATAACAGAACCAAGACTTGATCCGAACCCGGACCCGAATTCGAATATGAGGTCACCGTGTTATATCACCAGTTACTAGCGAGTAACCTCCGACCCGAGACTGGTCAAACGGGAGTATAAATATCCGATCTCAAACTTCGAAACCCAAGAATATACAGTTAACCTCTATAATTTAATAACCTTGGGACCACCAAAATTTATTAATTTAAAGAGATACTAAATTATCAATAAATTAATAATTTATTACTTTAAAGATAAATTAATAATATATTAATTTAGAGAATATTTTCTATTGATAATGTCAATAAATTGAACTTGACTCATTTAGTTTAAACGATTTGGAATTTGAAGTAATCTACTATTAATAATTGACTACAGAAAATTAGGTATTTATCCGTTAGAAATTGTCGGTCAATAATCGTAATTAAACCATTTAAACTGTTGGTCGGTCAATAACCGTAATTAATAACGTACAATGTATCTATAACCCTAATTAACCTAATACAACTACATTATTTAACCTACATATATATATATTAGAATTACATTTTGATATGTATATAAAACTTTTCAATTTTCTTATTAGTAATTATTAATTTATATAATATTTGGGACCTATAAATACTTGAGGAAGATTTTTAAAATGTATTAAATTAATATATCATCGAAATTATTATTTTAACATTATAGGCTTAATAAGGGACTAAAAAATTATTATTTTAGCATTATAGGCCCATAAAGGACTAAGAAATTATTATTTTAACGAGTATTATTTACCGAGGTTATACCGTAATTGTGACTGTATCATTTTCCTTCTTTTCCCTCCAAATTCCCAATCTCATTTCTTAATCTGTAATTTCAAGAGAGATAATCCTGCGTTTTGAAGTCTATATTTTCAGAATCAGCGGTGATATAATCGATAGATTAGAACTCAAGACCAGATTTCATGTTCGCATTTCCCGATTAGTTTTCCAATCAGGTAAGCTTTTCCGATTTTGAATTTCTAGGGTTTTTGGAAGTCGATCTTTCTGTTTTGGATCTCCATGCTTGATTTTAGATAGATAATCAAGTTTTTATGTTCGTTTCATTACTAGATTTACTCATACTAGTTTCATTTCGTTGGTTTTAGGTTTGATTCTGAGACGATGTTACAATGGATGGGTGGATCGAGGAGGAAAGTGACAAATGTAAGCGAAATAGAGCTTCATTTTGATTATTGATTCTGTAATTTCTTTGTTTCATCTCTTATATGTTTGATTGGGTGATTCTAATTTTGATTTTTTTTTATCATGTTTGTTTGGTAATGGGATGATGATTCTGATGGAATGGTGGAATTTCAGTCTAGAAAATCAACACACAAAAGGTGATTGAAGCACTTGTGAATTTGTTTTTGTTCTTGTTGAGTTACTAATTGCAACCATGATTCTGAAGTTAGTTTGCACTGGAACTTTCCTAGTTAAGATTTGGATTTTGGACCATTTGGTTGTGGTTGGTTCATGTGTAAGGTTTTCTAGAAAGACTTAAATAAGTGGGTTGTGCTGTAGATTTGAATGTTGAGACATTTCTTGTAAAATTTCAGGCAAAAACAGTATTTTGAGCAAAAGAAACGGCAACAACATACCAATGTATTCGATGACGATGTTCAAGGAACTCATGGGTCTGCTGAATACCACAGGACGCCTAAATCGTTGGATATCTTAAGTTTGTTGAACTTGGCGATAAAGGCTAAGCGGGATAATTCTGGTTGCACCTATGGTAATACTATGAATATAATTTATCATTCTACTTCACTGTGTGAAGTAGTTGTGATTAAGTTGCATGACGCATCAATATTACTTTCTGGTTGTAGCTCACTGACCCCCTTTGCTTTTTCCTCCTGTTACGATGCTGATGAAAGCAGCGGGTGGTCCAGCTCTCAGAGTTTCACGGGTAAAATATCACCTTCCAGAGGACATACATAAAGCAACGGGAATCCCAGTTCTGAGATTTTCACCTGTGAACTATCAGCTTCAGAAAGACACAAGTGAGTTTCTTGTTTTCATTCCGTATCAGTTCTAAATGCTAAACTATTTCTAGGCTAAGATTTTTAACCTTTAGGTTTGTATAGTCTGTTATTTTAGTTTCTATATCTGATGTGCTTAAATGCCCATCTTATCTTTGATAGGGACTAAATCACCAGCCAAAGAAGAGAAGAGTGCATCCCCCCAAAAGTAAGGTACACTGATATTTCCTTGCAGTTAAGCAGCCCATGCCATGTAGTGTGGACATATATCAATACAAAACTCATATCGTATCAAACCTTCTTGATAGCATGTCTTTTGAGATGAGCTTGTATATTTTAGAATTTATGCATGCTTAAACCCATAACTGCACCTTGTAACTCTTTCCCCTGGACTTGCATGTTTAGGTTCTTGCGCGTCTTTTTCTTTGTTGTGTTTGCATATGTTTTTTTCATTTGGTAAACTGGTGTCATGTTCTTCTCTAACAGGAAATTCTCCAGTGATCCTCATAACATTACATCTTTCCATAAGTATTCTTCCGAAAAGAACGGTGATAAGTCGGATTGCAGGAAGAAGGCAACTGAAACTGGTACAATCTCTGGTCACACTGTTATTTATTTGATCTGTTGACCTATGCATCTACCATTTTAGTTATTTCTTTTTGTTTTGTTTTGTTTCGTTCCTAACTCTGTATGGTTTACTTCTTCAGAGTTCTCATTACTCGATTTCCTTGGTGAGGATGGGTCAAATGGAAAAGAAGAAGGAAGTCTAGTGCATGAGTGTCATGTTGCCTTTTCTGTCGAAGGTACAGCTTTTTCACCACTAAAGAATCATGAGAAAGTTATACCTGTGTGTATGTTATCACATTAAGTCAATATTTATGAAGAAGTGAAAACTAAATGAGAGAATAGGAAAGGTAGGGAATGAAAAATATTTGTGCCACGGACTACAAAGATCAATGGAAAATAAATTCAGGAAAGCAACCAATCTTGTTTGTCAGGGGTTAGTTTAAACATATGCGTGTGGCTGGTTTTCACCTTACTTATGTTATACCTTTCTCCTGTTTACCAGGCTTGGGTAAAACAAGGATGGAAACTCCAGTTCATTCACCACAACAACAATGCAGGTAATGACAGTATGCTATGTAACCTAGATTTCTTAAAATGTTGACAGCTGGAGCTTTTGGCCAACTATTAGTGTTTATTGAGATACACATACAATACACTGATATGCGAAGATCTGAAAGAATCAAGGATATTTGAAAAGACTATCTGAAAGAATCAAGGCTACCAGTATCATCACCTTCACCCATCTAATATCATAATTTTCTTTGATAGGTTCCCATCACCGCCGAAAGGTGCAAAGAGACATCTCCCATCTAATAAATACAAGATGAATGAGATTAAACAGGTCAGATTTTTGGTTGAATCCCTCCTTGTCTCTGTAATTGATGTTTGCTTCTTTCTTCTTCGTTTATTCTCTTTTCTCTCTGGACATACTATTGTCTATATACTTCAGATCCCGTGTTTTGCTCAATCTGATGCACAAATAGAAGTACTTGCTCTATTTCAGATTTTAATACTTGTCATTGCAATAGTACTTCAGTATATTATCGGTTGAAACAAGTTGGAATGCTGCCCAAAATGCAGAATGCTGTTTTATATGATATCGATGTGCCAACTAGTCATAGTACTTTCGACCTGCCATTCAACTCAAGAGACATAAGGGATGACCATGGCAACACAAGAAGCGACAATCTCTTTGGAAACGGTTGCAAGCCCATGGACAATCTTGATTTTAAATTGGATAGCTTTTTCACAGAAGGATGTTTCAACAACAATTTGGAAGATAAGAGTGAAAGCCCATGGAATGGTTTTTTTTTTTTCATAAGAATTTAATCTTCAGTGTAGGAATGTTACTTAAGACTTGAGAATGAAAAGTACAGACCATGTGATACACATATAGAAACCAGAGAACTGACCATGTAATATATATCTAGCTTTAGATTCAGACTGGTGAATGAGCATCAGAGTAAAGTACTAACATGACATGAAATCTGTTAGTTGTGCGAACTACTGAGCCTGTCATCATCTTCATGTCACATTGAGTTATATGTATATGCGTAATTTATACACCATATTAGATTCCACGGCTCTATCACCTATGCTTCTTCAGAAACTTATTAACTACTGTGGTCCCCTTACTGCATACTAGACTGGGACATGAAATAGCTTATTCTCTTTGGATTATCAGCAAGGTCGGGAATCCAAGATGACGATTCTACTGACGAGAAGATGCTTGATGCATCTATGACAAGTCATCTGTTCGAAACGGATTACAGTTCTGATGATCTCTCTAGGGAGAACACATATAACATGCATGCATTTGCTTTTGAAGATCCCTATCTGCAGAAAAGGTAGTTTCTTTAGAACGTGTCTTGTTCCTCATTTTCCATGCTCATATCGTTCATATCCGTATGTGAGCTATTGTTTCTGCTGATTTCTTTAGGGAGAACATGAACGGCATGCATGCATTTGCTTTTGAAGATCCCTATCTGCAGAAAAGGTTGGCACTGGAACACATATCTTATCTCTCATTTCTCATGCTCATGTTCTTCATATCCGTATCTGAGAGTCATTGGTTCTGCTGTTTTTTTCAGGGAGAACTCATACAACATGCATGCATTTGCTTTTGAAGATCCTTATCTGCAGGAAAGGTTGCCTATCAAAAACATGTCTTTATTCCCATTTACCAAGCTCATATTCTTCGTATCCATATCTGAGCTTCTGTTCTGCTGATTTCTTTAGGGAGAACTCGCCCAACATGCATGCGTTTGCTTTTGAAGATCCCTATTTGTGGAAAAGGTTGCCTCGAAAAAATGTCCTTTTTTCCCATTAACATGCTCATATTCTTCATATCCATATCTGAGCTACTTGCTGCTGATTTTTGCAGGGAGAACACATACAGCACTCATGAATTTGCGTTTGAGGATCCCTATTTGCAGAAAAGGTTATCTCTTCAACATGTAACTTGTTTCCCATTTGTCAAGCACTCAAGCTCATATTTTGTATACATAACTGAGTGTTTACACAGATGCATGAGCTCAGTAGAAACACCGAGAGACATCTCATCAGGTGATTCTTGCTTTGAACTATTTTGAAATATTTAGGAATAAAATCAACTATGTAACGTTTTTTTTTTTCTGTCTCTCAGTTGTAGATCCTCCTCTAGTTTTCTAATGGTACCAATAGTTAAAAAGTTGTAAGGCTTCAGATGCTTTTACAATATCTAGTCGTGGTAAAATTACAGGATTCCTGCCTGTTTAGTGGTGGATTTCAAATTTTCAACAGGTTTGATGTTTTATAAAATTATAACCCTTACTTAGGAGTCCTGACAGTGCATATTGTCTTACTTTTGTCCTTGGATTGATGTTGCATTTGTTGGGCGATAAATCCAGTGCATAATTACTGACGTGATTTGTAGCATATCCCCAATGCATTATGGTATTTGACACAGCTGATGCATGAGATGGTTGATTAAAATATAATATATAGATGATTTACATAGATTCATTTATCATTTTCCCCACTGAATTTGCTTTTTTTTTCCCCTTGTCATATTTCTCACTTTCTCCACTTTCCCCTGCTCATGGTGACATCTATATACAAACAGAGAAGATACATTGAAATTGCTAGAATTTAGAATGATCAATTTACTTTCTTGTCTGTAGGGTTTGAGCCGACTTCTCCATGTTTTGAGCACCTTCATTCAAGAAAGGACAAGGACTTCGTAACTTTTGATGAAACCAGGTATTTATCATTCTGTTAAGTAGTAGTAAGGTTGCAAGTGCATTGTTGAGAATTTATCCTTTCTTTTGGTTGGCGTACAGACCGGAAATGGAATTTCAATGAACCCACTTGGTCTTATCTTGAAGATGAAGACTTAAAGGATAGCTTGAGTTTGTTGAGCTAACCCTCATTAAATTCTCCACTAATAAGCTCCTCGCCATCCAATTGGTTTGATGGTAACTTGTTTCCTTTACCTTTTCCATATTTTACACAGTGAAGAGTCCTGCTCATCTACTTCAGGTTGTCTCTAATTCCTTGCATGTGAAGATTTTTTCTTTCTTTCTTTTAGGGGCTTATTTGTGAGAATTACTCTTATATCCTTTCTCTGGCTTTTTTTAGTGGGGCGATAAAGCTGAACATTTAACATTCAACCCGATGGGACTGGAAGGCAACATGAGGAAACATGAGAGTGATCTCCGCCTGAGTCCAGGAAATATGTATAATACAAAGCATCCATATGCTGAACAGAAAGGATGCATAGACAGGAGTGACATTCACCAAAAAAAGAATTCTGAAGGGTCAGGAAAGAAAACAGGGGCAACTAAGCTGTCTAGGAGAAAAGAGATCTCTAAGGTCAAGAAGGATTTGGAACCAAAGTTCAATGCTTCTTTGTACGAGGAAGAATATACCTTGGGGGATACGGAACTAAGTAACAATCCTTTCCTAAGAACTACGTTGGAGTCAAATCCAACATCCTTGGAAGGCAAGTTTGGGTCTGAAGGTCTGTGCAGTGCGTATCCTCATTACAAATTATACACCAACAAACAGCCGCTTGGTAAGAGACGCACACCCGATGCTCCATCGAAGCAGGCTCCTCCCTTCAGCTTTGTATATCAGCAACCACTCAGTCCATTACACTCTGATCACCGTAGTTTTTCGATCACTGAATCTATTTCAAGGAATCTGGATACACCTCATTCCAAATTATGCACCAACAAACAGGCGCTTGGTAAGAGACACACACCTGATGCTCCATCAAAACAGGCCCCTCCCTTCAGCTTTGAGGAAAATGTATTTCAGCAACCACTCAGTCCAGTACATTCTGATCCAAATAGTTTTCCAATCACTGGATCCATTTCAAGGAAGCTGGATACACCTCAGATGTCCAGGTCAGAAGGTGAGCCTCCATATTCATCTCACACAATTGATCCTCAAGGAGGTGCATCATTTCCTGCTTTACCCAGAGAGAGGAATGACGACTCAGAATGTGAAGACAGACCAGAACATCAACAAAGTGATTGTGGGTTTCTTCCGGAGACTGAGAAAGAAGTTTCCGTTGGAATCAATAGTCTCTTATCACAAGATGAGAAAACTGTGGACGATTCAGATTATAAGGATTCACAAAGCAAGTACAAAGGAATACGTGATGAAACTCCAGAGCTGATAGAGAACTCAAAAGCAAGATATTCGTCTGAAAACTCTGAAGAAATGTCATGTGCTACTAAGGAGATTCCCAAGAAGCTCGAGATCTGTATGGATGACACACGGTAATCATACTTACATCTTAATAATATGGTTTTTGTGAAATTATGTATGTACTCAACAGGTATACTTTTGTTTCAGACATCATTTCCATGCTGGCTTGCCTTTGCCAATTCAAAGTGGAACAAAAGGTGATTCCATTTCCCTTTACTTTGTTGTTTTCCGGTGACCTCTAATCTGAATGAACAGAACATTGAAGTATACAACAAATTCTTTGGTATGTTCATGTAGGAAATGAAGAAACTGAAGAACTTGAGAGAATTGAAGGAGGTAAAAGGGAGAAAAGGAAGGATACAGCCTACATGGTGATGCTCGAAAACTACGTGCTTCAGCTTCTATGTGTACAGAAGGTATTGAAGAAGGAAGGAACATCTGAACACGAGCCACTGAGCCAGTAAAAAAGGTATGATCATTGGGTCCCTCTATTCTCTCTTTTGTTAGAGATTTGGGATTCTTGAATGTTTGTTGATGAAAAAAACCTTCCTGTAGCAGAAATTGAACTCTGTCACTATTACCTTTCCCGAAAAAGTCCAGGTTGGAGCATTTTTTTCTTTTTCTAGTTTAGGGTTGTTATACATTTGCTTACTGACGTTACCATCACAAACCGATTTAAGTAACTACGCTTTAACGATTTCCTGTATAAATTTTTATCTTGCAGAAATCAAAATAGTAAAACACATTCTAAAGTTAAAAAACTGGTCTCCCAATAAAACAAAATATCTTTGTTCTATGTATGAAATATCATGAACCGAACTCCAAGGGAAAGCCAATGTCTTGCTGTAACAAAGTTCAGTCATCTGTAACTCGATGACCTCAAACTCTCATTGTTATTTCTCATGAACTTGTACCAACCATTGTTTTGTATAGTGGGTTACATATTCTTCCGGCTTTCTCATGTCTTCTGATTGTTCTTCTGTTTATCTTCCCATGCAAAACCTTCCATTATATGATGGTTTGTTTAGTTTCATCATGTGACATCTCAATTTCTTCACATCTGATTGTTGGATGGGCTTCAGCATGAACTCTTCAGCTCCTTCCTCTAAACACCTACTTTGACAGAATACATATAACAGAAGCACATTAGTTTCAAAAAACAAAATAGAGAAAAAAATATACTCAATATCTGTAGCGTAAGTATAAGTTCAGCATAGATAGTGATTACTTGTTGATTCTTGTTGGGATGTTCTCGGAGGACATTATCACGACAGGAACCTCTTTCATTCTGGATGACTCCTGCTTACAAAACATAATTACTTTTATTTATTCTGCAATAAAATAATAGTTCTTATAGATTAGATGATGACATTGGATGATATATTACCTTGATTTTCTTAAGAAGTTCGTATCCTGTCATTCCTGGCATACTGTAATCCGTAATTATCATGTTTACCGTCGAACTCTGCGTAAAGTCATACCCATTAAAATCAAGGATATAGTGTGTTGGGAGATTTCATAAATTACTGTTTTGATTTGAAGTCAGAGATGAATGTTTATCAACCACTTACAGTTTTGCTGTCTGTGCAGGTTGCTTTTTCGTCACCCAAACCTAAATATTCCAGTGCCCTTGCCCCATTTTCTGCAGTCGTCACTGCAATTGATACAGAAACAAAAAAAAAATGTTCATAAAACTCAGAGAAAGTAGCTAGAACTGGTGAATAGAAAATCAAAATTCAAGAACAAAACCAAATCATGTAGAAAATGCCCATACCTTTACAATCAGATTTCTTTAGAAGCAACTCTATCAGTTTCCTGTCAATGATATTATCATCAACAGCTAGCACATGAAGTTCTTCTCCCAAACCCAGTCCATTTGACAAAGATGACAGCGCTGCTGATGAAGAAGCCATGGTTTCAACTTTCAAGCTATTAGAGAAATGAACCTTCACATCTTCCATTATATAGAGAGAATAAGGAAAGATGTCATGGGAATCCCTCATAATCTTAAAAATCTAGTTATTACATAAACTGAAAAAAAAAAAAAAAAAAAAAAAAAAAGTCGCCATAAAATCTGTGGGGGTCCACAGATATTTCGTGATCCTACTATTAGTTCTCCCAAATCTCCTTTAGTATCATGTCTTTGAGATATTTTCCCCATTTCACTCATCATCTTTACCAACTTCTGATCTTTCAACTTTATTTTTCTTTCCTTTCTCACCTCATAAGCAGATTTTTCATGTTTTCTCTAATATAGAAAGTCATATATTAAATCGCATCTTTTTAGCGACATGCGTGCAAAAATTGTGTGTAGAAAAAAAGATCATGGCACCCACTACGTATGGAACAGTAAAGATGCATGATAGCTTGTGTAAGGAAGTTATGGTGGTTAGTTATCATTTAAGACTATCTATCTATATCTTCTGATGCAATCCATGTTTGCTGAACCGCATTTCACAGTGTTCCTTTAATAGTCTACTTTATTTTTGAATTTAATTCCATGACTAGATGGTGAACACTGAACACCAGAGCTGGGTATAGTGTAGAGATGGTACACATCTACTGGTTGATTAGATTTTCAATCAATCTTATGTGATTTATGGTACATGGTTGGGTCCATATTTGGTGAGAGTACATGCATCTAGGTTCATGCAAGGGTATGTTGTCATTTTTGATGGTCCAAAGATCTTCGCAGTTTTCTCTTGAAAGTGCTGTAGACAGTAGAAGAATCCAGCTAGCAGTTCTGTCACAAAGGGGGCAAAAAGGACTCTGATTTGGAGGCACTAAAATGCCTACAGGACTCTGATTTGGAGGGAACATTTTGCAAAATCTTGGTGTATAATTTTCATTTAATATGGGGTTCCTTTTGGGTAGATATGGAAGATTTTATAGTGTGGTCCTTCAACTTAGTCTTTGCCCATTCTGGTGTAGAATCAGTCTTTTATATTTATGGATCTCACCAATAAGATTTTGAGTTTATGGGGGATTTTGTCTCTCGGGATTTGGATATTGGGAATAAATATTTTCTTTCTTTAGCTTCAAACTGGGGATACTTGCTGCGCCGGATTTGATTTTCCAATAATTTTCCGCGAGATTTGATTTTGGTATGATAATATATTTTGTGACGGCCGAAGATTTTAAATTTGTACGTGTATTCAATTTTTCGAGATTTTTGATAAAAATGCGTGGGCTGTGCATGTTTTTGTTTTGAATCTGAATCAAGCTTGCTTCAAACCGGCAACATAATCAAAGTGGTTGATTTTTTTTTTCCTCCGAGCATCTTATAGATTTTGTCCCGGTGCATATTTATTATCGGGATCTTCAAATAATTTTCTGCCAGATTTGATTCTGATATGATAAAATGTTTTGTGAAGCGTACGAAAATGGTTGAGTCTTTGAAGCTTATATCGCATTTTGAATGCAATTTTTCGGGATTTTGAGTATTGAATTTTGGTACAAATGGTTTGATGAATCCCTAAAATCAAAAGCTTCCTCTAAAAAAAAGTTTTGCATAATGTCCCGAAATTAATTTCCGACTTTTCGACTCGGAGTCGGGATGTATCAGTGTTTTTTTCCCTTTTCTTTTCCCAGCATCTTACGTGGTTTTTGTCATTACATATTTACGTGATTTTTTACACCCACTCTTTGGTCCATTTGAGATACCTCGGACCTCGGTTATGAAAACTTTAGCTTTTGGATTTTTCCTAGTGTTTGACATTGGCAGTCACAAACACCGCACAAATTGAGAAAAGTAATAATAAAAGTAGGCTTATATTTTTCTGCATTCCATGCACCCAGGTAGATGCTTCCAAGATTTGGATTTGATCGCCGTAATATTATAAGTCGAAAACAAAAAATGTCAACAACAACTGATTTAGTAGGCTACACAAGAATCTTCTCGGGCCTATAATCATAGCTATCCCTATGTCTATATTAAAACAAAGTAAAGATGGTGGAGACTACTTCAATTCTTTCCCGGGAACCAGTCACCGTTGGTCGATATTGACTTTGATCGGGAAAGTGGAAAGAATTTGTCTCCTTGGCTCCTTTCTGCGTGAGAGACTAGCTAACGGTGACATAGTGCCTTCTTTCACACTCTCAAATAGTAGTTTTAGATAATTAATAGGCGGAAAGCCACCTTTACTAGGAGGAAAGCCGATTTTAGGACGAGAAAATCCTGTTTCTTATGGATTTTCAAATATTTCATAATCTTAAGAATCACCATTATCACAGATTATATACGGAACACAATGTGGGAGGACCTCACCTCCACATATATACATATATGAAACCAGGGTGCAGCTAATAATAGTTGGTATTGTATATTACTTTGATCTCTTCCTTCTAATACGTGATTAAGGCCAACCATTGCCATCCATAACATCACTTGGATGAGGAATACACTGAAAATGATAAGCAGCACTGCTTAAATTAGCTGAACTGCCCAGTAGGATAGTTGTAATTGTATACTTGTAGACCAGCTGTGGATGTGGATTAGGTATTTCTTTGATGATGACCTGAATGCCATATCTCTAATTCGTTTGCTTTTTGCGTTCTCAAAAATTCTAAACTTACACTCCCTGTTATATTAAACTCCTACAGATGTAAGAACACAAGATAGAGCAAATGTAATGCAGAATAAATGCCACTATTACAAACAGATATAATTAGGAGCTATTGGTTCACCGGGAGTAGTAATACGAGTACATGATATATGATGGATTTTTAGGATTCCAGATTTGAGCAGTTGCTGATTGATACAAAATTGGTGTTTATAGTTTGTTATTTTGTATCTACGTGTCAAGTGAAGTTTATAATTCCATGATCTTATGTGAAACACTGAAACCCTTGAAAAACATCTAAAATTGCTGGGCTGCCATTAGTCTAGTAATAATATCTTCTACTATATATAATTGTCCGTCGAGTTAACTGACTCCGTCACTGAGCTGAACCTCAATATATATAGGAAATGAAAAGCAGCGACTAGCTCCGTTTGCACTTCATATATTCTTGCGGCACTTATGTTATTGCAATTGGGATGTGTAGTTTTTTTTTTTTTTTTTTTTGCCCCTCGGGCAGATATTCCCAGTTCTAGCGCTAACAGTTACCCAATAACTTGTCCATTTAGGGTCCTATTAACAACCAGCTAGCAAGTAATTACAGTTGCTAATTAAGCAGGGTTTGTCCGATACAAATAAGTAGTAGGTAGTATAATTGTCTGTACTCTCACGATTTTTTCACCATGGTAGTTACAAGCCTCAGGCCAGTAATTAACTCTATGATGCTAATTTGAACCACCTGAATGTGTCTTCCCGCAGTATTTCAGTTGGTGGTATAATCGGCAAGTAAGTTTTCTTCCATATTTTTTCTTATATAAAAAAGTAAAACAACCTGAACTCTTTTTTTTTCCTTTCAATGCAACCACTACAAAAGACAAATCTGTTGAGCAATATTTACGCATTACACGTCTCACTAGTTGTTGGTTGTCTTGTCGTCCCTTATCATTTTCCTCCCTTTTCTTGCACTTTAAATGCTTCCAATACTTATCTCCGGTCATCCTAATATGTACCCTTTCCGTGTCAACAAAAGTGATATTTTTATTTTTTTCATTATGTCTAAATATAAACTTGGTTTAACTTGGAAAAAGTAAAAATATCGCTTTTTTTTTAAAACGAAAAAAAAAAGTATACGAGTCGAAAACAAAAATGTCACGAACAACTGAATTTAGTAGGCTAAACAAAAATCATTTGGAGCTTATAGCCAATCTTGCCTATTAAAGTGAACCCTGTTTTAGGGCATACAATAAAATTTCAAGGCATACAAAATAGTTTTCCCATCCTAGGTGACCTTATAAGGGGTGTCTATTAGGTAGTTCAATTACCTATATACCCTTGAACCTAAAATCAAAAAACAAAATATGTTTCTATCCTAAACATCTCTTCTTCTTCCTCCATCCGAACCACCTCCTTTCTCTCTCAGAATCTTTTTTTCATCGCCGTAATTAATTTCCGATTCGTGAAAATTTGATCGTCGATTAAATTGAACTACATAATGGATCGTATAAAGAAAAAAGCAAACGTCAGGCGTTCTAAATCCTCTTCTAATCCCTGAATTGAGCAAGGAGAACCAATTGAAGATGAATGTGTAAAAACTGTAATTGAACCAGAAATTGAATCGGAAATTCAACCATTTGAAGCTCCAACTCCTGAAATAAGGATAAGAAGGTATTTCCTACAAACCAAATCTCTTAGTTGTTGTTTTTAATCGATTGAATGGGTTAAATTACTAGAAATTTAGGGTTTTTGATGGTTACAGTAGCGGGTTCGGCTGATATTTGAGTTGAGTTTTGAGCTGAACTGTTCTTGAAATTTCACCCTGAAAGTGTCTATGAACAGTTCGGCTAAACAGTAAATATCATTTTTTAGCCGAACCCCAAAATGTGTATTAAATTAACTTTAAAAAAAAAAAATCCAATAGGTGTTCGGCTAATATTATATTCAATATACAAGCCGAACCTAAAAGATATATGGTTCGTCTGATTGGATATTTAAGTAAATGAGCCGAACCACAACTTCATTTTTAACTATAACTCCTAGGAGTAGGTTCGGACTATTATGAAAATTTGGAATAATCCGAACATTTAACTAGCAAATAGGTGGGGAGTTGTAAAGAAAAGTTCGGCCGATAACTTTAGCCATTTCAATGAGCCGAACTGTTCATCATATGTAATAAACCAGGTAGGTTCGGCCTAGTTCACCGAACTAGGGTGAATAGAACCTATTTTTTGATGATTTCAACCTACAAAAATGAAATTAAACATAAAATAAAAGTATACATGTGTATTTGTAGCATTGGGTTCCTCATCGACGTATTCGTCATCGAGATTTGGCTCACTTCCTATGGCTTTGGATGTCTTCTTATATAAAGCTCTCAAAGTTAGGCTTTATAATCCTTTCGGGATCGTATTTTCTTGAGATAAAAGTCAATTTTGTGTCCAAATATGTCCCAGAACAGTGCCAGGTTTGGCTAATACCTTGCGAACCTTTCCCGGCCGAACCTGAGAAGTGAAATTTACCCCAGGTGGTTGTCAGGTTCGGCTGACTCGATTAGATCACTTTCAAGCCGAACATCTCTCTGTAAACACTTCGAAAATATTGATTTGCAGGATCTAGGTTCATCTAACTCGTGCTGATGAGTTATCAGCCGAACCTTCTCTCTGCAGACTCAAGTCTTTCGATCTTGTTTTGGCCATAACTTTTTCGTCCATGTCGGAATGACCTCATTCTTTTTGCGTTGTGTTTGTCTTTTCATTCTCTTGAAGTTGAAGATAAGATCTCCTTGATTACAATGAGTTGAATTTGGACCTTGGTATTCTCCATCAGTAGACTTCACTTTCTTAACACTTTTAGTAATTTCCACTTTTTTTGTTTGATTCATCCTATGAAAAGGCTGCACAATAGAAAACATATGTAATAAAATGCCTAACCCCTAAATGTGTATGAATTTAAGTGTTTTATGGAAAATCAGTAACATGTTCGGCTGATATGATTTTTTGAATATGAGTCGAACTTGGAAAAATATATGGTTCGGCTGATACGATAATTAGAGTGAGAACCGAACCTAACTCTCAAGAGAAGGTTCGGCTTGTAATGAAAATTTATTATTAGCCGAACATTTAACTAGTAAGTAGGTCGAAAGTTACAAACTATAAGTTCGGCCAATAACTATTGTATTTCGAGTAAGCCGAACTGTTCATGTTCTGTATTATACAAGTTTGGTTCGGCTAATAATTTCAAGCTGAACCTATCTCTGGTTCACCAAACTTGGGTGAAAAAAATAAATTTTTTGATGATTTCAACCTATACAAATGAAATTAAACATAATCTGGAAGTATAATTGTGTGTTGTTAGCATTGGGTTTCTCATCGCCGTATTCATCTTCTGGATTTGGCTCATAAAAATACAAGTTTTTCCTCACTTCCCCTTCTTCTTCTTCTCCAAAAAATCTAACTTTTTTTTTCTTCACCAAAAATTATCATAAACACAAACTTTTATAACTTTATTATCTCAATCACTAAGCATTTACATTAAACACTAATCAAAATTATTTATTATTATTAACACTAATACAGGAAGGGTAAATTTGCCATTACTAAAAATATTTGGTTAAGGGGCTATTGGATTTACTATTTCCAACCGGTTTTTGTCTTTATTCAGTATGCCCTGAAATTTTCTTGTATGCCCTAAAACAGGGTTCATTAAAGTAGGAACGATTTTTTGGGCACTACTCAAAAATGGAGGGGGACTACTAAGTGATAAGAATGTCTACCCTATACTTATAAGGGGTGTCATAAAGTGTGGAAATGACTAACCTACCCTTAACCTAATTAAAATTTAAACTAATCTAATAAATATACATATACCTAATCTAAATCATTAACAAAACAAAATCAAAATCAAAATTATAACAAATCCATTACTTTTAATTTTTCACAAATCCGTTACTATTAGAGGGTTCATTTTCTTCTTTTCTTTCCGCTTCATCGTCCCGATTCAAAAAAAAATCCACAAACCCATTACTTGTGATTCGTTTTTGGTTGAAAAAATGAGTAGTAATCATCAAAATGAGTTAAAAATTGAAGTTACAGAGAGAAGTTCGGCTAGGAATTATGTGAAACAGTTTGTCGAACTAGCCGAACTCAGCTTTAATGGAGTTTTTTCTTTCAGAAAAAAGTTTGGTTACCTCGTAATTCGCAACTTTTTTTCATTTGTTTTCCCAGCCGAACTTTTAGTTCGGTTACGTCGCAATTTTTTCTCCTAACCGAACTTTTCTCTGAAAACATACATATTGAGTTCGGTAATGTCGATTTATTTTTCCCAGCCGAACTTTTAGTTCGGTTACGTCGCAACTTTTTTTCATTTTTTTCCCAGCCGAAATTTTAGTTCGGTTACGTCACAATTTTTTTCTCCTAACCGAACTTTTCTCTGAAAGAAAAAACTCCATTAAAGAAAACATTAGCCGAACTACACTTGCAGATGAATTCGGCTACCTGTTCTTCAGATGTCGTAACCGAACTTTATTTCCATGGTCGAAATCAGTTTATAAATTTTTCATTTTTTTCGAAAGTTTTGGCCAATTCAAGCAACATTAACTAAATTTGAAGTATACCAAAGTACCCGAAACCCTCATTTCGAAATCAACCATCTTAAAAAAAAAAAAAACCAAAAGCCTCTTCTTCTTCTCAAAAATTCTTCTTCTAAAATCACTCGACTAATTAATCTAACCTCACTAATCACTAATTAATTTAACTTAATTATTTACTAATCCTTACACTAACTAATCATTACCCTAACTAATTTAACTAAGAAGGGTAAGTTTGGTATTAACATAAATACTTAGATAAGGGGTGACCAAAAATTACTCCAAATATCCACCAAAGAAATGAAAAATAGTCCCCCTCCATTTTTGAGCAGTGCCCAAAAAAAATCGTTCTAAAGCAGTAGCTCTAGAAATGGTAGAGACGAGACATGTAGGATAAAGCCCAAAAACAAAGTGTAGATAATGGTGGAGACTAGTTCTCCCCACCACCCACCAGAAGAACAATCACCATCAGTCAACATTGACTTGGATCAGAAAATTGACAGAAAAAAAAAATCCATCCTTGCCGTGTGAGTTACTTCCTAATGGTGACATGTTACCGTCTTTGACACTCTCAAGTAATAGTTTTATAACTCGAAGGGATTCACTGTGTGCAAGATTCTGGGGTCTAGATGGGTATCAGTATCACAACATCACCATTTTAATTTCATTAAGTAATTTTATTTGTTATAGCACGTTTAGATACCACAAAAGAAATTACTTTTCGATTTGTAGAAGCAAAAAATTCAAAAATTATTTTAGGTATACAATTTCAAAACGATTTCTAAAAGAAAAAAAGTTACGATAACTTATAGCGCGTTGGATACGCACTTTAGGTGTAACATTTTAGGTCGACCTGTTGTGAATAAAAATATCTTTGCTTCTGATTTCTGGTATCCAAACGAGCGCTATAAATAGCTTGTTTGAATGTCAATCTACATATTGCTTTTTTGACTTCTGAAAGCATGAAAAATCATAAGTTAGTTTGAGTACACAATTCCTGAATGACTTCTAGAAGGAAAAAAGTTAACTTTTTGTGAAGCAAAAACATTTTGCTTCTGACTTCTGCTTTTGGAAAAGCAAAAGCACTTCTGCTTCTGATATCCAAACATGATTAATTTCTGCTTAATTTCTTATTTTTAGGATTATTTTCTGCTTCTAGTAAAGTAAAAACACTTCTGCTTCTGTTATCTAAACATTCACTATACTCGTAAAACTTTCGAATTCTGATAATTGCCCACTAAGTTGTCCATTTAGAAAATCTTTAGCACCCGGGATGGTGAACATTGAGCACACCCATATTAATGAGACTATGAGCAACCAGCTAGGCCTAGCAAGTAATTGCAGCAGTGTCCAGTACAAACCAGCAGTTGTAGTAGTAGGTAGAATAATCCGACAAATGCTATCCCACGCGACTTTGTGGGATTGCTTCCCGCAAAAGCTGCTTCTTTATCGTTGGATGATTAAATCAACGGTTAGATTCACATTCAGGAAAGGACCCATCACTTTCAGGAAAGGACCCACCATTTCCCTTAAAGGGTTCAAGGCTGTTAGATCTGGGTTTTAACATGATCTAACGGTAAAAAAGCCGTCTTTACGGGAAGCCATCCCGCAAAGTCATGTGGGACAGCACTGCTCGAATAATCCCACGGTTTACGCATCTGAGCAAGACTCTCAGGCCAGTATTACAGTTTATCCTCAACTAACAACGTTTCTCCTTTAATGCCATTTCCCCTACAAAAATGAGACAAAATTTACCGAATATTTACACGTCTCATTTATTGGTGTTAGTTGTCATCCCAAACTAACATTTCCCTCCCCTCCGTGTAACTAAATTTCTTCTTCTTTCTCTCCACCACTCTACCACCGCCTAAAGATCAAGACAACATCCACAGTTAAATTAATTTTTGATTAGCTTAATCGATTTATTAATATCCTTATAAAAAATTCCCAAACGTGGATTTCACATCTCAATAGTTTAATTTATTATATCACCACGGCCACATCACATCTCCGAGAGTCTGAGCTGAGAAGTAGAAGATAGATTAGCGCGTTTGGATACCATAAATAGAAGTCAGAAACAAAAGTTAGAAGCAAAAACATTTTAATCCATAAAAAGTTAATTTTTTGTTTCTTGAAGTTATTTTGAAATTTTGAAGCAATCTAACTTCTGATTTTTTTGTTTCCAGAAATTAAAAATCAATTTATGATTTTAATTGAGCTGGTTTTACTCCTTACCGTGCGAGTGGCCTGCTAATGGTGCCGTCTTTCATATTCTTACATTTCTGGATAATTTCACCTTTTTCATTTTCGTGAAACGGAGGGTGTGATAGTTTTAACTCAAAGGATTCACCATTAGGAAAGTTCAGGGTCCTGGATGGGCATCACAACAGCATGCATACATGCCAGCACGATTCTATCCTACCGCGGTAATGAGAACAAAACGCATCTTTGAGTCGGTAGATAGATGTATGGAAATACAAAGTCGGTAGATAGATGTATGGAAACACAAACGAAAAGCGAAACAAATCCGGCTACTTGCAAATCATCTCTAACTCGCCGACGGCATGATGAACGTTCAAATCACGATAAAATGGGCCATATCAGACACTATGAACTAGTAGTCTATAATCCCACGATTTTCACCATGGTAGTTACAACTTACAAGACTCAGGCCAGTAATAAACTTTTGACCAACTGAATGTGGTTGGCCGGAGTATTTCAGTTGGTGGTATAATCGACTAGTATTATAAAAAATAGAAATAATCTATACTCAGGCAACCTAAATCTCCTCAGGAATTTGCCACTGCTACATTCAACTCTATGCCATTTATCATTCTTCTCTTCACTTTCTCTGCTTCTCCCTCCACTTATCTGTAGAACTCTCCCTTCTTCAACCTCAACTTTCACTTCTAAAGATATGTGCTTCTGGAAAACTTGAAGTTGAAGAATCACCCACGGAAGCTCTGAGGATCGGGCAAACTTCTGAGTCAACCCAGTAACATACCTTTTGCTTTCAGTTTCATGTTTTTTTCTTAAATTCATCTAATTTGCTTGTGCTGATTCACATCGTGTTATCTTAATCTTATTCTTAGTCTCTTTTTCGATCTATTGGTAATCTCCTTTAACGGATTATCTTGCATTTTTTCATCTTAAATCATATTTTATTAGGTTCATGGATATGCTTATTGATTTTTCTCTAATGGCTTTTGCCTCTTTTGTTGTTGTGATCATAGCATGCGTTTGCTGAGTATGTCTACAAGCTTTTGCTTAAAGGATTAGATTGGAATGGATTCAAAGCTTTTGCTCATGGTGTTTTTCTGAAGAAGTTTCAAGGCCGGTTCCACTCTTTCAAAATCGGTAGTAACACATCCCGCTCATTAGACAATTCAAAAATAAATAAATTCCATAAAGTCAGCTTCATGCAGTTAATCTGTTTCCTGATTTTACTACTTCCGTTCAATGCCAGCTATAATGTTTCCCAAATTAGGACTAATATTGGAAAATATTGTTTCCATATTATTAGGCTAGAAAATAATTTGCAGTTATCCAATTGCTATCTTCTCGAACAATTTTATACCCAATACCCTAATAGTAGTCCCATAAATCTCTCTAGCAATAGTATTATTCCTTTCCGCAATAAAAACCTCAACACTCATATTTCCAAATCCTTGCGCACCTTTTCTTCTTCTTCTGTCTCTAATATAAAGAGTATTGCAATGGAAGGAAGTAGTTCTAGTCATGTTGGAGATTTGGTCAATTAGTTCAAGCAAGCAACATTGGAACTGGGAAATACTAATGAAGTTTTGGTTATCAAGAGCAGTAACAATGAAGAGGGGTCTGATACTAATTGGGAGGCTAGTGCCATTGGAAAAATTATCATCGAAGGAAGAATGAACTATGATACGGTAGAAAAATACATCACCTTCACCTGGCCATTCCTTACTCTGGTGAATTTAAGAATTATTGAAGTTGAACCTAATATCATGATTTTCAAGTTTAATCAATGGAAACTCCTAAACAAAGTCATTGATGAAAGTCCTTGGAGCATCAACAAACATCTTCTAGTAGTTCATGACTACATTCCTGGAATGATTTACACTGAAAAGAACTGGGACTTTCAACAATTTTGGATTAAACTAAAGTATTTGTTACCTGAACACATGAATGTTTCATCTGTCACAAAAATAGGTCAAGTTATGGGGGAAGTGATTGCCATTGAACCTAAGGATGCAATTCCTATTGGTAGTGATCCTCTAAAGGTGTGTGTTAATATGGATCTTGCAATGCCTTTAAGAAGAGGAGTTAAATGTTCCACCAATGCTGGAGTTACAAAATGGCAAAATTTCTTTTATGGGTGTTAACCAAACGGCATCTGTACTGAGTGCTATGTTATCAATCATTCCAAAGGTGCCTGTAAAGATGCAGCAATTTTTCTTAACAAAGCTCATGAAAAACCTTATTTTGTGGGCAATATTAATAACATTCGGAGAGAAAAAAAATCACTGCTGTTTCATCAAGATCTGTTCCTGCTGTGAGGAAGAATCAGATAAAGTATGTCAAGTCTGCTGTTTTTGTGCCTCCTAAAGATGGGGAAGTGATCAACTTAAATCTTCTTCTCAAAGAACAGGGTGTTATTGCTGATGAGGAAAGTAGATTAGGTAAACGTCATAGGGGTGACAAGGCTGAAAATGATATTTCCTCTTTACCTGAAACTTCTTCTCAAAACACCATGGTGAATTCAATTCCATCCTTTGAGACTGCTCAAGTGATCACAACTGGAGATAATGAATCTGCTTATGCTAACAAGGGGAATCAGGTATTAATTTTCAGATACAACTTCTTATTACAAACTAGTCATTTTTCTTTGTCATTAATTCTAATCATCTGCTCTAATTTTTATGCTTCGACTTCCATTGCTTTTATCTCTCTTTTTAGTCATTATAGTTGTATCCTTAATTTCCCTTTTGCATTAGTCTTTCATAGCATTAAATTCTCATGCATGCTGAATCATAAACTGCTCGTAAGAATCTTCAAATTCAGTTTTATTTTCCTCCTTTTTGCAAATTCTTACATCATGAAAGTCCTGTCGTGGAATGTTCAAGGATTTAACAATCCAACCACTAGAGACAACCTTAGAGATATCATTAGGACCCAAGATCATGATATTGTTTTTCTTTGTGAGACTAAACTATATGAAGATAAAATGAGAACACTTTTAGCTCCCTTCAGATATCCCAATATTAAATATCTCCAACCAGTAGGTCTATCTGGTGGTTTAATACTTGTGTGGAAGAATGGATTTGTGTGTGATATCGTTAGCTGTGATAATAACATGATACATGCAGCTGTACAAAGTGATCCAAGCCAGCCAGAATGGCTATTGTCCTGTATGTATGGTTATTGCAACTATGCTAAGAAGAATACTCAATGGGAATTCATCAAACAGATTGGTCTTAATATTACTCAGCCTTGGGTTCTTCTAGTCTTTGCCCATTCTGGTCTAGAATCAGTCTTTTATATTTATGGATCTCACCAATAAGATTTTGTGTTTATGGGGGATTTTGTCTCTCGGGATTTGGATATTGGGAATAAATAATTTCTTCCTTTAGCTTCATCCCAGATATACTAGCTACACCGGAAAGAATCTTCCAATAATTTTCCGCTGATCCATAGGGATTTGATTTTGATATGATAATATATTTTGTGACGGCAGAAGATTTAAATTTTTACGTGTATTCAATTTTTCGAGATTTTGATTATTGAATTTTGATAAAAATGCGTGGGCTGTGCATGTTTTTTTTTTGAACCTGAATCGAGCATGTTTCAAACCGGTAATGAAATCAAAGTGGTTGATTTTTTTTCTCCGAGCATCTTATATCGGGATACTGGCGGCACGTGATTTGATCTTCAAATAATTTTCCACCAGATTTGATTCTGATACGATAAAATATTTTGTGACGAGCAAAAGATTTTTACGAAAATGGTTGAATCTTTGAAGATGATATCGCATTTTGAATGCAATTTTTCGGAATTTTGAGTATTGAATTTTGATACACATGGATTGGTTGAATCCGTAAAATCAATAACTCTCTCTAGAGAAAGAATTGCATATTTACGTGCTTAAGATCCTTTTATTTTATTCTCTTTGGTCCATGTTAAATACTTTAATTTTTCGATTTTTTTATTTTAGAAGTCATTTTAAATTGTGCCATTAGATTAATTTTTGACTTTTCTTTTTGCAAGTCGGTTTTAAAATTATTTGGTCAAACTAGCTTCTAACTTTTTAACTTAGAAGTTAAAACCTGGACATGTGGTTTTTGTACAAGTATTGCAGAATTACGGGCTGAAGGTCAGTTTTCACATCCACTCTTCAAATACCTCGGACCTCGGTTATGAACAACTTTAGCTTTTCGATTTCTCCTTGTGTTTGACAAATTCGCACAAATTGAGGAGAAAAGTAAGTAATAATAGGCCTCCACATTCCATGCACCCATTTGGATGCTTCCAAGATTTGGATTTGATCACCGTAATATTATAGTTCGAAGACAAAAATGTCAACAAAAGATTTAGCAGGCTAAACAAGAATCTCTTCGAGCCTATAGTGTAGCTTCCTATGGCCTATACTAATTCTCCCCCGAGAACAACAGTCACCATTGGTCAATATTGACTTTGACCGGGAAAACGTATAGAAATTGGCTCCTTGCCGGGTGAGTGACTAGCTAATGGTGACAAGGTGCCGTCTTTCACACTCTTAAAAAATAGACACCATTAAGAAAATTCTGGGTCCTAGAGATGGGCATCAGTCATCACACGGCAAATGAAACACAAATCATGCCTGATCGAGTGCATCCTAGCACAGCAAAGGCCCGACTGCAGGCACAACAAATCATGCCAGTTCACGTAATGCCTGATCGAGTGCATCCTAGCACAATGTAGATGAAAAAAGTTATACCACTACATCCAATAGTCACTATGGAAGGATAGTAATGTCAGCAAGTATGAGACTCATAAGAACACAAGCATGATTACCTATGTTCACGGGGGTGAAAGGATGATCTTATTACTTCTCTCAAGTTTACAGGGAAGAAAGCTCTCAACAATACTTAATCTCTCCTCTCACTCACTTACAAATTACTCGTCTTTCTCTCATTACAAGGGTCTATATTCATAGGCTGAAGTGTTCATACAACAAGAATTCAGTGTTAGTCACGTCCCATCTATTTTGATGATCTTGTCAGAAGTTCATCCGAGTCTCCTCCCGATATTTGATGATTAGTCATGGAGTCTTCCGAGGGGTGGATCTCCCGATATGTCTTGCTTGGTTTGTTCATACCCGATCTTCCTTGATCCGATGTCTCTGTCATACCCGATCTGAGTATCTTATCTTTTGTTCCTGGGTCCACCATGACTTGACTCTTCTGCTCATCGCGTGTACCTTCTCAGTGTAGTTATTGCTTTGATTCCCGATGTGCGTCACCCGTAAGATATGACTCCTTGCTTTACACGTGCTTGCCTTACGTTCGTTTGGTAGATTTCTCTTTTACCGTGCTTAGTGTATAGAAGGTGATTCGGTGCTTAATCTTGCATTGTCTTTGGTGTGTCACCGCTCAAGATCATGCCACCTATGCTTACCAATTATTTTCTACTAAATTTATGCCACTTTTTTCCACTCGTGTGTTTGACAAGATGGGAAGAAAAATGCTTCGCCTCCCACAACCGCTGCCATGCCGCTTATTCCGCTACCATGTTTCCCACGATTTATTCTTTACTACCCTCCACCTCCTCAATCGGTTACCATCTCCTGGGATATAAGTGCAGATCCAAAACCCCTGAGGTTTTTAATTCATTACTTTCATTCTCTCTGCTCTAACATTCTCTGGAACCTCTTTATTCTTTCTCCTCATCTTCCTCATTCCCATCCGCTTTCATCTTTTCCCTCAACCCTTCGTTCTCTTACCATCTTTTATCTCCCCTTGAAATCCTTGCACGACCATCGTCTCTGCACCTCACTATGTTCATCATCATCGTTATCATTACTTTCTCGAGTAGCTTTCTATTCCATGACTTCATCTTCCCAATCAATGACAGAGAAAAGGTGCTTAAGTTATGTGTTTTCTGATGATAATTCTTTTCCGGTTGATTCCTTGTTTACTGTTGATGATCCTTCTCTCCATGATCATCACGCACTCGATATGATTTTGCTTAATGATTCCTATGTATCTTCACGTAGGGTTGAGAAGAAGACTTACAAATATGCCAATCTTACCGATGCTCAGTTCCTGAATCAGTTGAAGGATGAGTATGATCTTCATGGCTATGATCTTGAGTTAGTATCGGGTCAAAAAGGTTTACTGAAGAAGGATAAGGTTGAAGAGTTCGCTCATTCTTCTGAGGCGATAATCATTACCAAGGGCCAACTCGAACTTGGGTTACGTCTTCCTCTTTACGATCCGAACCTCCCTTTTGCTTATGAGGTTTTATCACGGCTCCAACCTTCTCGGGCCTTAGCTCAATGGAATAGCAACAATTCCGTCTTATGGCTGAATGGGAGAAGCGAGGAAGGGGTGAATGCTCTGACACTCCTTGGTCTACGTACGATCCTTCCCATGCAAGCAAGTATACCTCGGCTAGTTTTCTGGGAAACTATCGAAGCGGGACTGCCTCTCTTGGTGATCTTGCCGGATTTGCTGCTAGTCCTCATTGTAATAAGGTTTCGACTGGTAGCTTTGAAAAGTTGATGTTGGATGAAGATCCCGAGGGTGGCAACAATACCAACAGACATGCTCGTTACACCAGCGAATCTGTTTGGGATCGGGTCCCTCTTGTTATCCGTGTCCCCATCTTAAGTGGCAAGCTTTCTCCTCCCGATTTTCCTACTGAACCCTACCAGTTTTGGGTAGTTAACACCGATCAGGTGTGGCTGTCTTTATTTGGTCTACTTACTTCGGGTCTTTGTCCTCGGGTAACAACAATTTTCAAAAATCTTTGTTTTTGCAGCCTAAGACTCAAAATACTCGGAAAAGAGGTTCCGGCACTAGGACTGAGGAAGAGCCAGTGAAGGTAACAAATATATTGCTCTATTCTCACTACATTTACTTGGCCCTATTTGTTGCCTTTAATGGGTCTGACGATGTTGCGCTTGTAGAAGTCAGAGAATGGTGAAGAAGGTGTTGAAAGCTCTTCGCGGAAGGGTGGTGAGGATCCTGACGATCGACTCCCCTTATCTCAATTCATGAAAAGGTTTCACAAGAAGTATTCTGATGTTTCGTCTACCGTTGTAGGTGATAAGGCTAACAAAGGTGGTAAGAATGACAAGGATGGCCCAGGCGGAGGTGCTGGAAAAAATGTGCACCAGACCCTAACCGCTAAGGTATCTTCGGGTAAGAAATCTATTCTCCCAAAGTCGGACGTTACTTTGGTGATCTCGGATGATGATAGCGATCTCGATGATATTTTTGGTTCTGATACTGAGGTTGAGGGATCATGAAACAGGGAAAATGAGGAGAATAGCTGCACCAAGGTCTCTTCCGATGGTGGGGATGGTCAAATCTCTCTGGACACTAATCCGATTGAGACTATTCAAAGGGACCCTACTTATCTTTCAAACCCAGGTGTGGTCAGCGAGTCAGTCTTTACATTCTCGGGTGCTGCTTGTGATTCACTCAGCGCCCTTGCCTCTTCAAGTTTCATCTCTCTTTCTACTACTGAGATGTTGCAAGCCGTGCCCTTATATGGTCCTGCCATGAAGGATTCCCTTAACATGATGGTAAGCAATATTGCCAAGGCTGATTCGATAATCTTTCCAATAACTATTCCCCTAACCCGTTGCATTTGTAGACCGATAATCAAAAGCTGCTCGAGGCCGCTATTCGTCAGGAGGACATGACTCACCTTCGGGATCAATTGCAAGGTGAGCAAGAACGTACTCGGGAGCTCGAGAAGCAGTTGATCGAAGGTAAAGGTACTTTGTCGAATTCCTTTTATTGTTGGTTGATTGATGTTATAGTGCAAATATCCTAAGTCCAATGTTATCTCTTAGCCGAAATATCCAACTTAGACAAGGACTCCGTTTCCGAATTCCGTCATATGTCTAGGAGACTGAAGGCCGAGGACGGTCACGTTGCCACACTTCAACAGAAGATATACAATAAGGATAACAAAATTGACCGCCAGTCTTCCGATATTGAAGATCTCCGAGCCGAACTAACTCGTTACCAAAGGTTTGAGTATGTGCCCGAGGAAATAGATAATCTTCGTTCCGAGCTAGCTCAGCTTCAAAGGGTTGCTGCCGATAGAGGTCTGTTGGTTGATAGTTTAGAAGGTCAATGTAATCCGTTGAGACTTCAGAAAAGAGACCTTCACTCCGATCGCAAACGTCTTTCTCGGTTGAAACATGAAGCCGAAGAGTCTGTCTGAAAGTTAGAGGAAAGACTTCACGGGTTTGATCAGGTAACTCGGGACCTGGAATGGACTCGGCTCCAGTTGTCGGGTCTTCAAACAGCTCATGATCGTCAGTTAGCTTTATGGGGTGAACATAAGAAATATTGCCCCTCTAATGAATTCAATGAACATCAGTATAACGAGTTGATATTAAGGATGTCTGAGCTTGAGACCAATCTTTTAAAGTCCGAAGAAACTTTAAAATTGGTTTTGCCCACACTTTCAGGTCTTTGTGCATGTTTCGTGTAGTTTCAACGTTTATTCTCGCTTTATTGCATCATTTGCTAGGGTTCTAACAGTGTCGTTCCCCTTGTTTATGCAGCCGAGCAAGGTAATGTCAAAGCTTTGGAGGAGCAGGTCACCCAGTTGAAGCAGAATGAGACTCTCCTGAATACGAAAATTGTTCCTGCTCCTACTGCTGAGTTAACGCGCCAACTGACCGAGGCTCAAAAGAAGTATGAGACTGAGCTCTATGTGAAGATCAAGGAAGGTGTAAAATAATATATCGAGATGAGAAAAGCCAAATTTTCTGCTAAGAAGTCGGGCTCGGGATCGACTCAACCCACTGAATAGTGTCTATCTTTTGTAGTGTTGTGCTACTATTTTTCCCTTCTTCTCAGGATGTAATTTCCGTTTCATTTGAACACCTTTAACTTTTGGATGACTTCTTTTATGGGGTGCTGCGTTACCAATCGGTTCCTCCTTGCTGGGGTTTGTTACTTTTAACAATATTTCATGCTGTATATTTGATGCATGGTCGTTCATAACCCTTAGCGCTTCGATTTCCTGTTATCATAATGTTATTCATATGTTAGTATAAATTCCATATTTGTCAAACACACTCGACAAGGAGGGTCATCGGGCCCAATGCCATGTCCCGATTGAGGTATCTCATCATTGGTGTTTCGAACCAATGGTAGTGTGTTAAGTCATTCTTATGTTCTAGGTCCCGATTATCCTAGGTCAGTCATCAGTCGGCTACCTAGGATCAAGTGAATCTAGTCACTTGCGATGGGAGCAACCGTTCGAATGTAGGTTTCCCAGCTATCAGGGACTCGTGTCCTGATAACCTTTGGTTACTGGCTTCCAACCACCAGAACCCTTATACTACCTCGGCACTTGCACACTACCGTCGCCCCGAGTTCGAATATCCCGTCGAGTGTAAGTTTCCTCGGCACTTTCACATTGTCCTCGCCCCGAGTTCGAAATGACCATTCGAGTGTAAGTCACCTCAGCACTTGCACATTGTCATCGCCCCGAGTACGAATGACCATTAGTCGCTTATGTAATTTTCCTTATCTATCTCTCATGGATGATTAAAGGATTCGAATGACGAAGTATCATACCTGTATTTCCACCTCTCATGGGTGGTATAGTTTCAAATGTCACGCGTTCCACGGTCGATCTTCCGGAGTACCGTCAGGTTTTAATATCTTGTACGCCCCTTCTCCGACCTTTGACACAATAGTGTATGGTCCGTCCCACCTGGCTGCTAGTTTCCACCCTTCTTGTCTCGCTCATTCTTAGGCAATTCTTTCAGCACTAACTGCCCCGGGTGTTATTCTCTTGGGAAGACTTTTTTGTTGTATTCGCATTGTAGTCGTCTTTGGTAATTCTCTATTTTTTGTAGAACCATCTCTCTTTTTTTTTCAAAATAATCAAGTTTATCTAGGATCAAATCTGCCGACAGATTCCGCCTCCATGCTTCGGTTCTAGTAGTGGGTATCATCGCCTCAGTTGGGAGAATTGCTTTGGTTCTATTGTGAGCATGAAAGGAGAGAGACCTGTTTCCTCTCTTCGGGTGGTTCGATAGGCCCATAGAACATTGTGCAATTCCTCATACCATTCGCCATACTCCCCATCTAGCTTCTTTTTCAAGTTATCCGCTATCGTCTTGTTGGTGATCTCGGCTTTCCCATTACTTTGGGGGTAAATGGGTGTAGCTTTACTCTTCCTGATATTGTAAGTGTTGAATAACATGTCTATGTTCTTTCCTTGTAGCTGTTTCCCGTTATCTGACACGATAGTTGCGGGAATTCCGAAGCTGCAAATAATGTGTTCGAAGATGAATCGAAACACATCTTTATCCCGAATATGCATTAATGCTGCAGCTTCGACCCATTTGGTGAAGTAGTCCGTTGCTACTATCAGATATTTTCTTTGGCCCGACCTGACATGCAGTGGTCCCACAATGTCGATGCCCCATTTAGCAAAGGGCCATGGGCTTACTACCGAGTTTAATGATACTGATGAAGCGTGTATCTTCTTTCCGAACTTTTGACATTCATCCCAAATCATTGCCATGTGCTTCGCATCTTCATTCATATAGGGCCAAAAATACCCCATCGTTTTAGCTCTCGCCGATAGGCTTCGTCCCGATCTATGATTACCCGCGTCGCCATAATGCAGCTCAGTTAAGATCGAATGTCCTTCCTCTTTACTCAAACACCTTAGGAGTGGACCTAGATATGATCTTTTGTACAATATGCCTTCTCGCAACTCATAACCTACTGCTTTTCTTTTAATTTTGTTGGCTTCGGGTTGCCCTTTTGGTAACTCTCCCGACTCTAAATATTGATGAATCGGTTTTCTCCAATATCACTCCTTATATCTATCGGTTGTGGAAGCTACCATTTGTAATTCCATATCCCCTGCTTCGGGTATTGATGGCATTAACACTCTTCCGATTCGTATAGCTTCTATGCTCGGGTCTATTAACATAGACGTGATATATGCCAGGGAATCCGCATGTCGGTTGTCTTTTCTGCAAATATGTCGGAACTTGATGTTCGGAATCCGGTCAATGTAGAACTTTGCTAGTTTCCAGTATTTATGAAGTATCGGGTCATGAGCAGCATACTCTCCACTAATTTGTCGAACCACAAGCTGTGAGTCACAGGTTAGTCTCACCTCCTCAAGTCCTAACTCTACAATTAGTCGTAGAGCATGTATTACCGCTTCGTACTCGGTGACATTGTTAGTTGCTTCGAACTCAAGTCTAAATGAATGTACTATCTTATTTCCTTTCGGCGTTGTGAAAACCAACCCAAATCCTGAACCGTCTTTGTTTGATGACCCGTCAGTAAACACCTTCCATCGTATCGGGCTATAGGTCTTGAGAAGGTCGGAGGGGTCGTCCCTATCTTCTTCCATGCCGGGAATATCCTCTACTTCTTCCTCCTCACCAAGGTAAAAATCAACAAGGAAATCAGCCATGGCCTGTGCTTTGATAGCTGTCCTCATCTCATAAAAGATGTTAAATTGCTTAATTTGAGCGCTCCACTTGGATATTTGACCCGACCTTGCTGCACTGTCGAGTACTAACTCGATAGAGGTTTGTTTAGCACCCTGATTCTGTGTGTCTTAAAGTATGTCCGCGATTTCGGTGTTGCAAACATTAATGCAAGTATCAATTGCTCGATTTTAGTATAATTCTTCTCCACTGGACTCATGGTCTTACTAATGAAGTATACCGGGTTTTTTTTCGCTCCTACATTCTTGACTAGTACCGCGCTGATAACACAGGTTGTAGCTCCAAGATATAGAGTAAGATGAAACGCCCTAGAGCCGCTAAGCACCCGTTCAGCTTTTGCACATCTTTGACTGTTACCGGAGATGACATCTCCAAGATGGCCCTAACCTTATCTGGATCTGCTTCAATTCCTTGATCTGTGACTATGTATCCCAAAAACTTGCCCGAGGTTACCCAGAAAGCACATTTGGCTGGGTTAACCCTCATCTTGTACTTCTTCATTATCTGGAAGATGTCCCGAAGATCTTCAATGTGATTGGCCGCCACTCTGCTTTTGACTAACATGTCGTCTACATACACCTCAATGGTATTGTGCATCTTATCCTCGAACATGTCTTCAACCAGTCTTTGATATGTAGCGCCCGCATTCTTTAGCCCAAATGGAATCTTAGAATAACAATAGAGTCCTCTGGGTGTAAAGAAATACGTGTTTTCCTGATCCTCGGGAGCCAGTGGGATCTAGTTATATCCCGAATATTCGTCCATTAACGATATCGCCTTGTGTCCTACTATTGACTCTACTAGTTGATCGATATTTGGGAGGGGGAAACTGTCCTTTGGACATGCCTTATTCAGATCACTGAAGTCGATGCAGATTCGAACCCCTCAGTTCTTTTTAGGTACTATCACCATATTCGAAATCCATAGTGGATACTGTGCCTTTTGGATGATCCCAGATGATTGTAACTTTTTCAGTTCCACTTCTACTGCTGCTTGTAGTTCGGGTGAGATCCTGCGCATTTTCTGTCGGACTGGTTTATACTTCGGATCTATCTTTAAGTGGTAACAACACACCTCGGGATCGATACCTTCCATATCGTGCATCTTCCAAGCGAATGCGTCCATATGCTCTCGTAGTAAAGTTATCAATCGGCTTGTCTCTTCTTCTGATAAAAACGTCCCGATCTTTACTATTTTCGGCTCTTCTTCCGTCCCCAAATTGACCTCCCGAGTAGGTTCTAGAGATGTGAAGTTCGGCTTTGGATCCCCGATCGATGTTGCTACCTTTGATTGCTATAATATTTTATCTTCGCCTACTTGATATGGCATAACTACTTGTGAGATTATCTTCTCCAGCTCTTGATCGGATTTGATGGTTTTGGCCTTGTTCTTTTCTCGACGTAATCTTGATCGTCTGTCTTCATTTTGCTGAATATCCACTTGGATACATTGTCTAGCGGATTGGGGATCGCCTACGACCTCGACCACACCTCTGTAGGTAGGAAACCTTAACCTATGATGATAAGCAGACGCAACTCCTTTGATACTAGCTATCCATGGTCTCCCTATGATCGCTTCGTATGGAGATACGACATCTACCACACAAAAGGTAGTGAGGGTATCCAAGTAACCCTCTCCGTCTGAGACTCTCAACATCACTTCCCCTTTTGGTATGGTCACGGTCTCATTAAAGCCATAAATGTTGTAAGTCGACGGGATGAGTATATCATCTAACAGTTCCATTATCTTGAACGTGTTATAAAAAAGAACTTCTACAGAGCTTCCACTATCCACAAGGATCCTTCTTACTCCCCACTCTTCTATCAATAAGGTGATAACTAGCGGATCTCCATGTGCTTGACCATTCATCGGGACATCCTTAGCCGAGAATGTGATCGGCTGCATCATCCATGCCACCATGGGCAAGGTCTTGGCTACACTAAAGATTTCTTTCCCCGATCGATCCCTTTTGTGAATCCTTGACATAATTCCTGGTCCTAAATCTAGACCTTGTGGGGCGGAATGTGAAATTGTATTACATAGGAATTGGGTTCCCCGATTAATCCTAACTTGATGTACTGGAGCATCGGGTGCTGGTACCACTTGTTTAATAAACTTCCTCTAATATCCATCCCGAAAAAAATGCTGAACTATATCTTATACTTCTTGGCAGTCATTAGTCGAGTGTCCTCTGAACTGATGATAATGGCAGAACTCGGGATGGTTCTTCGTCTCGTTGAACTGTATTCCTCGGGTTTTCGGGTACTTGATATCATCTCTTTTCTCTACTTCCTTGAAGATTTCTTCCAATGGTGCATTCATGGGCGTATATGTCTTTTGCTCATATCGGGGTTTCTTTCCCTTTTCGACCCACTCCTTTTTTCCTGACCCTTTGTTCTGGAATCCCGATCTCTTTACTGGTCGCTTCAAAATTTCCTTGGGAGCTATTTCTGTTGCCGCGCTGGCCTCCTGCAAGCCCCTATCCCGTGCTCCCTCTTGTATCTCTTCCAAGGCAATGTAATGCTCTTGCATCTTCCTCATCTCCTTCAGTGTCTGTGATTTTTCGGTAAACATAACTATCTAAATGGGATCTGATTTTCCGAGGAAATTCTCAAAACCGAATATTTGTTGGTCTACAGGTACCTTTCCGATATAGGTACACAGTTTTCTCCACCCGCCTGTCAGTGATCTCAGAGGCTCCCTGAACCTTCTTGCCAAAGTGAATAGTTTGTTTACTCTTGGCCTAGCAATGTTGTTGTGCATGTAGGTCTCGAGAAACGTTTCCACTAGGGCCCCATAATTTCCAACTGATCCATCAGGTAAAGTGTAGAACCAGTTCTTGGCTTCACCTTCTAGGCTAGCCGGGAAGAATTTGCACATGACCATATCATTGTGTTTCCATTGTAGTAGTGACATCATATACATCTTAATGTGCTCCACAGCAGCTCCTGTGCCATCGAATCGGGATGGAAATGTTGGTAATGTGCACTTTGGAGGGAACGATGCTTGCTCCAATTCTTGGGTAAAGGGAGTCTTTTCATCTTCGTTAATCTAACTTATCATCCTCACCATCTCCATCCATCTTTTTAACCATTTCTTCAAGTTGCCTAAGCTTAGCTTTAGTTGCATTATCAGATCTTCCATTCTGCTCGGGTACTTCTTCCTCGGTTGATGAGTCTTCGTTAGGACCTAATCCTTCACCCCGGTTGATGGGATCGGGTATGGGTCCTCGGGTTCGTGGGGGTGTATGGGTATATATGGGTATATACTAATCGGGTCTGATAACTTGACGTTCATCGGCTGGACGATCCTCGCGATCTCGACCCTTGATTTCTAAGTCGGTAATTTTCTTGCTCAAGTGCTATATTTCTTCTTTGTAGTTCCCTCATAAATTCTTCCTGCCTCCTCTGGTTTGCCAAAATTGCCATCAAAGTTGGGTCCGTGCTCTCATGATTAGAAGGATCATGTTGGTGGTTTCCTGGTGCGGATGGCGGTGGTATTTGTGGTGCTCTGGTATCATTCATCTTTCCTAACCGAATTTGTCGGAGTCGTTCCTCCTCTCGATCCAAAGAGGCTTGGTGTTCAGCGTGCTGTCTTGCCCGTCGGCGGTCTTCCAGTGCTAGCAGTGACTCCTCATCGTCTTCAGTGTCCGATGCGGTCAGCCCATCTACCATGTTCTCGGGTCTCCTTTGACTCGGATCGATACGTCATAAGAAAGTGTGGTCATCATTTTGACCCAAGTTGACCTTCTCATTGACGGTTGTCATTCCTGTGGCTGGTGCTCGATTCGCCTCGGGTCTTGGCCGATGGTTACTTTCATGTCGTGAGTCTGTAACTCCCTCTTGCATGCTAGTTCCTACTACCGTTCGATTCCTCAAAATTCTGCCAGTCCCCGAAGTCCTGGCCATCGGGTCGAATCCACCTACGTCATTAAACATGAACACCTCACTTTGAACTATTTTCGAAAAGATTCTGTCAGCTCGACATTACTTAGACACAAGTACGATTCTCCTAGTTTTGTCATGCTGAACTCAGCAAATTAGTTTGTTTGACTACTAGGATATTTTTTTTGTGAACTAGATCACTGATCCGTCGCTATTTGTACTTTTCCTATGCATTAATCATTATTTGTCCTAACATTCATTCTACCAGGTATCATTACTCAGCCGTACGGGTGGTTGGAAAAGTAACTTTAGTCAAATCTTGATGTATTGACTTCCTTCATTGAAACTTGACAGAATCATTACTCATATACATTGCGATTAATTAAGGCGTGAACTGAATACGAATCACCTCTCTCTATGGTTTCCTCAAAATCCATCAAGGATAATCTTACCTTGGGATTTTTGTTGGTTTTCCATTCGACTCCTTACTCTCAAAGACTTACGGGGAGAGGAAAAAGAACTTTTTACAAAACGCTTTTAAAGAAACACAATAGGTATCGACCTCGACAACCTAACTCAATGATTTTGAGCCGATTTATCGACAGCGGTACGATCCAACAACCACACTTTCCCAGATTTTTTAGATTTTGACTCGAAACGTAAACCTTCTTAGTTATCTGTTAGCCAGTGAGATGAAGTTTCCTACAGCTTCAACCAAATATCATAGATGTTATTTTGGGAGCTTGTGAATCTTTCTAACAACTCACTTAGCAAAAGAAACCTAAAGAATCGACATTTTTTTGTAATTCTAACATGAATTTTTAACCCGAAATTGAAACAACATAAGCTTTAAAAGAACTAGAAACAACGGTTTTTCAAAGGTAACAAAACAAACCCATGAGTTCAGCAAACTCATTGTTAGAAATATGTAACGTATCTATAAACATAATCTTTAAAACCAACTACAAGAGTTCTTCTCTTAGCTTCAACTATCATCATAGATGATTAGGAGCTTCAGATTCTACTCTTTTGGTTGTTTTTTCAAGGTATCCAAAGATTTTACTCGGTCCCCTTAGTCGGCACCAGAGTGTAGATGTAAAAAGTTATACCACTACATACAATAGTCACTATGAAAGGATAGTAATGTAAGCAAGTAAGAGACTCATAAGAACACAAGATATACGTGGCTCGACATGATTACCTACGTCCACGGGGGTAAAAGGATGAAGTCATTACTTCTCTCAAGTTTACAAGAAAGAAAGCTCTCAACAATACTTAATCTCTCCTCTCACTCACTTATAAATTACTTGCCTTTCTCTCATTACAAGGGTCTATATTTATAGGCTGAAGTGTTATAACAACAAGAATTCAGTGTTAATCACATCCCATCTATTTTGATGATCCTGTCAGAAGTTAATCCGAGTCTCCTTCCGATATTTGATGATTAGTCCTGGAGTCTTCCGAGAGGTGGATATCCCGATATATTTTGCTTGGTTTGTTCATACCCGATCTTCCTTGATCCGATGTCTCTGTCATACCCGATCTGAGTATCTTATCTTCTGTTCCTGGGTCCATCATGACTTGACTCTTCTTCTCATCACGCGTGCCTTGTCCGTGCAGTTATTGCTTTGATTCCCGATGTGCGTCACCCGTCAGATCCGACTCCTTGCTTTACACGTGCTTGCCTTATGTTCATTTGGTAGATTTCTCTTTTACCGTGCTTAGTGTATATAAGGTGATTCGGCGCTTCCTCTTGCATTGTCTTTGGTGTGTCACCTCTCAAGATCATGCCACATATGCTTACCGATTATTTGCTAACCAAATCCGGCTACTTGCCAGTTATCTTTAACTTGCCGACTGCAGGCATTGCGTGAACTTTCATATCATGACCGTTAGTACTGGTAGCGACGGAAGCCGGGGGCTCTAAAATTTCTAAAAGTTTGCTTGGGCCATAGAAAAGGCCCAAATAGAAAGAATCAGTCCCAGCTTAATTCCTCTGTAAGTTGTAATTTTTTTTTTTTTTTTTGTCTTTTGGTTCTGATTTATTCATCTTCTAGTTTTGTGGTGAGGTAAAATTGGGATTCCACATTTGAGCAGTTGATGATTGATACAAAATGTGTGTTTATAATCATTAATCTGTTATTTATCTACGTGTCAAGTGAATTTCCTAATTTCATGATCTCATGCGAAACCCATGTAAAGACAGAAAATAACTTCTAAAATTGCTAGTAATAATATCTTTTACTATATATAATTGTCCGAGAACCGATAACCGAAGCATTTTTCCAGTAACAAGTACCAGGTAGGCTGGAGAGAGAATCTCCGAAAAGTTTAGCATAGTTTTTACGCCGGCTTGCCACTCCTTGCACAACCCACATTACGTAGGCAAAATCTTTGACACATTCCGTGCCGCAATGGTTAACCAGACAGGGGTGGGCACACCACTCTAGTTGGCTTTACGTATTCACGACCGTTAGATTGGCATACCCACATGTTCCCTTCCCAGAGAGGCATAGCAAGGAAAACCTGCTAGTAGATGGTGTAACATGTTCACATGTTGAGGGTATAGCTTATCGGAGAGTGTGACCCTGAGGGCATGTTTACTATATATAATTGTCCGTCAGAGTTAAATGACGTGACTGCACTACTGAGCTGAACCTCAATATCCAAGAAATGAAAAGCAGCGTCTAGCTCCGTTTGCACTTTATATATGTGTCCGTCAGACAAATCTCTTGAACAATATTTACGCATTACACGTCTCACTAGTTGTTGGTTGTCTTGTCATCCCGTATCATTTTCCTCCCTTTCTTGCACTTTAAATGCTTCCAAGTCTCATCTTCGGTCATCATAATATGTACCTTCAGGAAAAAAATTCTTTTATTATGTCTAAAATAGGTTAAACAGGAAAAATAAAAATATCACTTTTTCTAAAATAGAAATAATATACTAGTGGAAACAAAAATGTCAACAACAATTGAATTTAGTAGGCTAAACAAGAATCATTTGGAGCTTATAGCCGATTCTGCCTAGCTCTCTAAAAATGGTAGAGACGAGACACACGAGACATCTAGAATAAAGCCCAAAAACAAAGTGTAGATAATGGTGGAGACTAGTTCTCCCCACCACCCACCAGAAGAACAATCACCATCAGTCAACATTGACTTGGATCAGAAAATTGTCAAAAGAAAAATTCCAACCTTGCCGTGTGAGTTACTTGCTAATGGTGACATGTTACCGTCTTTCACACTCTGCAAGTGCATTCCAGCACCGTAGTACATTACATTTCGCTAGAGCATGTTTAGATATGAGAAATCATTCCTCGAAGCCGAAGTAAAAAAAAAACAAATTTTATTTTATTTCAAGAAAAGTCATAAAAGTCATTTTGAAATTGGTTCGCCAAACTTATTTCTTATAGTCTGGTTGGATATCGTTTGGATACCAGAAGTGCACTTATGTTTTTCCAGAAACAGTAGTCAAAAGCAAAACTATTTTGCTTCACAAAAAGTTAACTTTTCGACTTTTAGAAGTTCGTTTTGAAATTCTCTATCTAAACTGACTTCTTGCATTCTGATTTCTAGAATTCAAAAAGTCACTTGTAAATATGCATTCAAACGTGCTATTAAGAAGTTACTTTTCGACTTCTAAACACCCAATATTCCAGTAAAACTTTTGAATTCTAATAATTACCTAATAAGTTATCCATTCAGAAAATCTTTAGCACTCCGGATGGTGAACATTTTTTTTTTTAGATAGAGGCTGACATTAGTAGATATATTGAAAATCCTGATTTAGGAAATCGGAAACCTTACAAAAAAAATTCAAGATCATAACACAGTCATACAAGTTATACAATCTCCACCAATTCTTTCCTATCAAATTTATCCTTACAGATCTAAAAATAGTTTCAGAATACCTTCTTCTCTCTCGCAAAGGGGATGACCTAACATCTAGGGGCCAAACTGATTTTGAAAACAAAATAAATTTGTTTCGAAGCACTAGGCGTTGGCTGGATCAAATCCAACCCAAAGTAATAAATTTGTTCCTCAGACCATGTAAATAACATGAACTCGAGTTTTTTAAGCTTAAATTGCCTAATGCAATCAAGGTAACATTGACCCAACTAAAAATAACAGTAACAAATAAGTAACCAAAATGTGTCAAATAGTAACCAAAGTGTCTCAAGTAGTAGTGTTAATCTGAATTGGTCTTTATGTGTCTAAATCTAAAATCTGAATCGGTCTCCAAAACCGAATCAGCCCGATTCGTCCCGATACTTACGGTTAATAGTGTCCAATACAAACAAGGAGTAGTAGGTAGAATAATCCCACGGTTTCCACATGGTAGTTGCAAGCAAGACTCAGGCCAGTTAGTCTTGCAGTTTGTCCTCGACTAACAACTCTTCTCTTTTAATGCCACCAAAAAAACAAGACAAAATTTACCGAATATTTACACGTCTCACTTGTTGTCATCATCCCCTTTACAATTTTCCTTCCCCGCAGCAGCAGCCGGTATAACTAAATTTCCTTTTTCTTCTTCTACCACCTAAAGATCAACACACCACCAGTTGAATTAAATTTATTGATTAGCTTAATCAATTAATTAATCTCTTATTTCCAATCTATAAAAATTCCCAAACGTGGATTTCACATCTCCATACTTTAATTTATTATTACTCACCGCATCCACATCACCACATCACATCTCTGAGCTGAGAAGAAGAAGATAAATTGAGATAGATTACTTAATTGGGTTGGTTTTACTTTTTCAAAAAAAACCCAGAGATTTCTTAATTCAATTTAAGTCTACTTGTTGAGAAATTCAAGTTATCTCGATCTAGGGTTCTCAAAAAGTTGACATCTTTTTATTTTCATTTTTCGATCTTTCTTTCTTCTAAAAAAGATGAAACAGAAATTATTAGGTTTTTTGATAATATGGGTATGTTTAATTTTGAGTATCTATACTCCTGTGATGGGTAGATTTGTAGTGGAGAAGAATAGTTTAAGAGTAACATCACCAGATTCAATCAAAGATACATATGAATGTGCTATTGGTAATTTTGGTGTTCCTCAATATGGTGGTACTCTAGTTGGTACTGTTCTCTATCCTAAATCAGATCAGAAAGCTTGTAAAGATTACAAAGAAGTTGATTTGAATTTCAAATCTAAACCTGGTGGTCTCCCTACTTTCCTTCTTGTTGACAGAGGAGGTAATTTACTTTTCAATCAATTCCATTCAATCAATTTTAGTAGTTGTTGTTGTTGCATGATCCATATTTGATTGATTCCCTTCTATAATTGTCATCAATTTTGACTTTTCATGATTTGAACATCACCATTTTGGGCTCTTACATAATTGGAATTGTTGCACCCTTGAATTAATTAGACTAGAAAGTGCTTTTTGGAGTGAAAAATTAGACACTGAATGGGCAGGATCGATTCGTCTATGGCTTTATTATGAGTGTTAATACTTTAGGCTTGATTGGGATGTCAAAAAAATTGTGGGTTTTTATGGATTTCTGATTTGGTGTATTGGCAGATTGTTACTTTACATTGAAGGCTTGGAATGCGCAAAAGGCAGGAGCAGCGGCGGTACTTGTATCTGATGATAAGCTTGAACCGTTGATTACTATGGATACGCCTGAGGAAGAGAATGCGAGTGCTGAATACCTGCAGAATATTACTATCCCGTCTGCGTTGATTAGTAAATCACTTGGGGATAGTATTAAAAAGGCTTTGGCGAATGGTGACATGGTTAATATTAATTTGGATTGGAGGGAGGCGTTACCTCACCCTGATGAGCGTGTTGAGTATGAGTTTTGGACTAACAGTAATGATGAATGCGGGCCGAAGTGTGATAGTCAGATTGAGTTTGTTAAGAACTTTAAAGGGGCAGCTCAGATACTTGAGCAGAAGGGTTACACTCAGTTCACTCCACACTACATCACTTGGTACTGTCCTGAAGCTTTTGTGTTGAGCAGGCAGTGCAAATCGCAGTGTATCAATCATGGGAGGTATTGTGCTCCGGACCCAGAGCAGGATTTCAGTACTGGGTATGATGGGAAGGATGTCGTTGTTCAGAACTTACGACAGGTTTGCTTGCATAAAGTTGCTAGCGAAAGTGGAAAACCGTGGTTATGGTGGGATTATGTAACTGACTTTTCTATCCGATGCCCGATGAAAGATAAGAAATATACTAAGGAGTGTGCAGATCAAGTCATCAAATCCCTGAGTGTTGACCTCAAGAAAATAGATGCATGTATAGGAGATCCTGAAGCTGATGTGGAGAACCCAGTGTTGAAGGCAGAGCAAGACGCGCAGGTTAACTTCATTACTTGTTTTATTCTTCCTTTACATATTTCTAACTTCTAAGTAATTATTGCTTATTTCTTTGTTAATCTTTCTGCAGATTGGAAAAGGTTCCCGAGGAGATGTTACCATCTTACCCACACTTGTGATAAACGATAGGCAATACAGAGGTATGAAGCATATTAGTTCTTTCATGATCGGATCATGCTTCATGTTAAACTCTCCTTTTAACTTTTAATGGACTGATTTAGGTAAATTGGACAAAGGGGCTGTTCTCAGAGCCATATGTTCTGGATTCCAGGAGACCACTGAGCCAGCTGTTTGTTTAAGTGATGGTAATTTTGGAAGCCTGAATTCTTTCTTCTCAGTTTTAGCTTTTCTTTTCTTAGTGAGCTCATTCCACACTATCTTCAAGTGAGCTGAGTCTGACCAATATACAAGCTTTTCCTTGCATTCTTATGATACATGAAAAAAATTATTTGAAGAATTGTCAAGGGGGTAAAAGAATGTCAAAACAGATTTCTTCTTGCATTATTATGAGTACGCTTCCCTGACAAGTTCAATTTATTCTTCCTAAAATTAATGTGTGCAGGAATTGAAACAAATGAGTGTCTAGAGAATAACGGTGGGTGTTGGCAAGACAAGGCTGCTAATGCTACTGCATGCAAGGTACTTTGAATTGTCAAACTTCTCCTTAGATCTGCTGTGTGTTTCATTGCTGTCGAATCTAATGTTGAATTTTTCACAAACGAAATGGAATTTGATGGTGAAGTTTGTTTGCTGTTCACTTGATGGAGACTCTCAAAGTTTACATCTTGAGGAGATCTCCTTGTGCAGATTTTTCTCGATTACTTTCTTTTTTAGTTTGTTGTTTGACTTAATGTGAGCTAGTAACTCAGCAGTACATGAGAATGGTTCCACTCTGAATCCTGTGGTCTTAAACAAAATCTTATATCGAACCACATGTGTTGTTTCATGTAGGATACCTTCCGAGGAAGAGTGTGTGAGTGCCCTGTTGTCCAAGGTGTGAAGTTTGTGGGCGATGGTTATACCCATTGTGAAGGTAAACTTTGTCTCAACTTCACTTCTAAAACATCGTGTATCTTGTTCACTTCTAAACTTTGTCTCAGCTTCATTGAGAGAGTATACGTGGCATTAGAACATGTCCTCTCATCTAATCAACTTATTATCGTGACTCCACAGCTTCAGGACATCTGCGTTGTGAGATTAATAATGGAGGCTGCTGGAAGCAAACAAAAGACGGCAAAACATTCTCTGCCTGCTCAGTAAGTGGTTGAACTTTCTTTCTCTGTAATAAAACTTCGTTTCATGTTCTAGACTTGCTTGACATACAAGTGGAATTCGGATTGCAGGAAGAACATTCAACAGGTTGCAAGTGCCCACCAGGATTCAAGGGTGATGGGGTCCAAACATGTGAAGGTACCTCTGCTTCCTTTTAACACTTTTTATCACGATATAAGATGAAGTTAGTTACAGAAGTAAGGATGACTCACTTGATTTTTCATTTTCCTTTAGATCACCAATAGTTAAATGCTTATCTGGAATTATTTACATGGTAAAAAAATGTGTACATGGTTATACACTAACGATTCTTACTATGTTGGTGCATTCCAGATGTGGATGAATGCAGGGAGAATTCTGTGTGCCAATGCGCTGACTGCAAATGCAAGAATACTTGGGGAAGTTACGATTGCAGCTGTGGTGGTAATTTGCTGTACATGCGAGAACACGACACTTGTATAAGTGAGTACTTTCAGGGCATTCTTACTTAAAGTCACTGGTCGCGAACCAGTAATAATCATTATAAAATACAATTACCAAGTTTTTGAAATTCTCGAATGATGCTGCCTTAATGATGGGGATCACTATAAGTTGAACTATTTCAAAATCAAAGTTTTAACAAAATAATAGCACCATCTTGAAACTTGGGCAGTGCACGTGGATTCACTTATTTTCTAGCTGCTAATGTTTGCTGTGTTGCATGTGGACGGTGTAGGCCAAAGTGGAAAATCATCAGTTGGTTGGAACTTTGTGTGGGTCATCTTCCTCGGCTTAGCTACCACAGGGGTTGCAGGGTATGCACTGTACAAATACAGAATCAGGGTATGTTGTTTATTTTATACAACTACACTTGTTTGTGAAAAATAGGCAGTGAAATTTCCGGTCACAGGCATTTCTGAGTGAATGATTTGTGTCAGTAATCTTCTGTGGAAATTCTTGCTCATGCACTATGTGTTCATTTATGTTGTGCAGAGATACATGGACTCAGAGATCCGAGCAATCATGGCACAGTACATGCCATTGGATAACCAGGGTGAATCTCAGAACCACGTTGCTCATGCAGACATCTAATGCGGAAGGAGGAACACTGATTAAATCAAAAAACAAAAACAGATAAAGCAAAGAAAGAAAGAAAAAGAAGCAGAGAACAAAGAACGCGAAAGAAGAGAATTGAAATATACAATGCAGTACAGAGTTTACTCTTTACACCCCCATTCAAGTTCTACAAAACAAAAGGTCAGCCGTAGTTGTGTTACCAATACTACTACATGTTTATGTCCTTGGTCTGATCATGTATAATCTCTTTTTGGATCTTTCAATACAGACTAAATTTAGGTTAGAAACATTTTTTTTTTTTTTTTTTTTTTGGTTTCGATGTTATGCTTGTTACGCTCCCAATGTGATGATAAATTATGGTTTTGCTGCGAATTTGAATGGAAGTAGTACCAGTAGAGGCAATGGGCAGCCATACAGCACAAGCAGATTTTGTTCACTAAGTTAAGTTTTCAAATAAACTCATTAGAGTGGAATGTACAGCTCAACTGTTTCAGAATCTGCGAAGCCCATGAATTAGAGAATTCGCAGAAACCCATGAATTAGAAAGAACGATGTTTTGGGGATTTTCCCAAAACAGTGGGGGACTACTTATTTATTCAAATGTCCACCCTAAATTTTAAGGGGTGTCCTAAAAGATTAGGGAAGACTAATCTGCCCTTATCCTAATTAAGGTTATAACTAATCCTAATAACCCACTAATTTAACCAATACCCACTAATCTAACCCCCTAATTAAAGCCAAAAATCAGTTTGAAAACCTTTTCTTTTCTTTTCTTCTTCTTCTTCTCCTTCTTCTTCAACATCAACCAAGAAGTCCGATTCGAGTAAAATGAAAAACCGCTGGTAATTTCCTTCATACCCATTCCTTTTAATCGTTTTTTGTTGAAGAAATCGATTAGAAATCATCAAAAACCATAGAAAATGGTAGTTACAGTATAGATTTCGGCTAGGAGAAATTTTGAAAACCCTAGATTTTGGTAACCGAATTTTCAATATGAAGAACAGTTCGGCCAAGTAGGAATTTTTAGGTAACCGAACTATGTAGTTCGGTAAGCTCGCAAAAAAAAAATCGTAACCGAACTCTTTCTTTATATGCGAAATTTGAGTTCGGTTTAGTCGATAAATTTATATAGGTAACCGAACTTTGATAAAATATAGTTCGGTTACTTCGCAATTTCTATGGGGTAACCGAACTTTGATCTGTCAACAACAAACTTGTAGTTCGGTGACTTGGCAACTTATACCAGATATTGCGATCTTGGCGAACTTGTTCTTTGGAATTTTCTATGGTATAGTTCGGCAACATAATTACTACACTCGACTAAACCGAACTACAAAGTTCGGTTAGCTATTCAATGATCGTGATTTGCGATCTTGCCGAACAAAAAGTTCGGTAACAAAGGGACTAAACTCGACTAAACCGAACTATTAACTGTATACTCTATAAAATTAGTTCGGCAACGTTTTCTGGAAAAAGATAACCGAACTCTCAAAAACCTCCATTAAAACAGAGTTCGGTTACCTGCGTATGCTGAAATGAGTAATCGAACTGCACATACAGGAGAGTTCGGCTACCTGTTTTGCAGAATTGCTAACCGAACTACTTTGACCTAGCCGAAATTTCTTCCTGAAATTTTCGATTTGGCCATTTTTTTGCACAATTCAAGCTACATTAACTAAATTTGAGCCATACATGAGTACCCATAACTTCATCTTCTGGTTGTGGCTGATAAAATTCATCATTTGGGTTCTTCCCTCTTTTTCTTCATCTTTTTTTTTTCTTCTTCTTCTTCTTCTTCTTCTTCTTCTTCTCTCTCAATAATTCTGATTCTAACAAAACTATCCTATTAATAACTCACTAATCACTAACTAATCAGTAATTAATTATTGCACTAACACTAACTAATCAATAAACTAACTAATTTAATTACCAAGGGTAAATTTGGTATTTTTTTTTTTTTTAGATAAGGGGTGACCCAAAATTACTTCAAATATCCATCCCCAAATTGGAAGAGTAGTCCCCCACTGTTTTGGGGTAGTCCCCAAAACATCGTTCATTAGAAATGCCATCGAAGAGTCTGATCGCTTCATTCACTGTGACTCGATAGCATCATCTAGTTCACCAACTCTACAAAGCCCAGTAATCATCGCAACGGCCAACTCCCCATTCAATCATTTTATCATGACCATATCGAATCTTTCCTTGCAAGCACACTTCTTTGATCAAACTACTAATCGCAATCACACCAGGATCGTGACGAGCTGTTGGCCGGGGAACGACTTAAGAATGATCCGGGCAGGTACATTTCCGGCTCAAAAATTTCAAAAGCGACATTTTGGACTTTTGGTAATGGTATTATATATTTTTGGTCAAACGAGGACTCATAGAGTCCAGTTGACAGACCTTTCGCAACAATTTTGGTCAAACGATAGAGTCCAGATGACTAACCCCATCGTAGTCTTGTACCGTAGTTAAACACCCATATGACCACTTCAGTAGATGAAGAAGGATCAAATAAGCTCAAATCACCTTCCAAGTCAAAAAGGCGAAACTTATCTTCACTGTATCTTATATCCAGTGGAGAATCCATAGTGCCAAACTCCTCGGTTTCTATATGGAATGAGAATATTGAGTCCGTTAGGCTTGGGGGAAAACCATTCACTTTTGTAAACTTGAAAAAATCAACCATCCAGTAAAACGTTCCGTTAACAAATACAGGCGCCGATCTTTTTACTCTACTCGGAGGATAAGGGGAGCTACCAACACTTCTTCTATGCTTAGTTCTTAAACTAAGAATCTGAAACTCAAAAATCTGAAGCTCAAGCAACATAAGGAAGATTTGGGATAAGAGGATAAGCAGGGCGTCGGTCTAGGTGGGTACGAATAAAGTACGGACTTCTGGTTAAGCGATATAATATGTAGTGTTGATTAGTTTGCTGCCACATGTGGAAGATGGACTTTGCTGGAAGTGTAGTAAGTATGTTGGTGATGACATCAAAAGGAAGATCAGGGATAAGAGGACCCTTCAGAAGTGCTTCAAATTGTGCCCAACAATGGTCTGCTGGATGTTGGGGCGAAACATCGCACAAGACTAATCTACAACTTCGCCTGATCAAAATTACCTTAAGCACGAAGAGACAATAATTAGCGAGAGATAAGACGAAGAGTATTTATGCGAAAGTGGAAGAAGAATACGAAGGGAAGCTGCACGATAAAGATAAGGCGATGACTACTTTTGACAGAAGAAGCGCGAAAGGATAAGAAGCAACGCGGTTGATAGGGAGAACTCTCAAAAGCCAGATAAGCCTGGCGAGTAAAACAAACCAATACATAATCCGTCAACAAAGATCTTGCACGTGAATATAGTTGTCTCCTACTGATATATTTGCCTATATAAGGATTCAAAATGATATAGAGAGAGGCACGTTGAGATAGAGTTCAGTGGAGTGAGATAAGTTATCAAAAGAGAAAATAAGTTTTAGAATCTAGCTTTCATCTTGTATTTCTCCATTGTTATGTACAAACTCACCTTGAATCTCTTGTAAGAACATCATACTCTTAATACAAAGTGTGTGTGAAGATCATACTAGTGTCAAAGTGGTGAATAATATCATTAATGTTTGGGTTGACTCACATAACTTCAGCTTTGTGTTATTATCATTACAACGGGTGTAGTTGTGGGATTTTCCGCAACTACACTGGAAGTCTAGTAAATGCGTCAGTGATGATATGAGCATGCAGATTAGGGATAGCAGGAAGATCCTCTTGAATTGCTTTTGTTGACAATAAATCACGACACTTATCCCAGAGGATTGGAACCCAAGCAATGCATGGATGTTGTTTATCCATTGATCAGTTATGTAAATCAAGATCTGAACAAGATGGATCGACAAAGCAGAAGTAGTAATTAAGATGATGAATTAGAGAGCTAGGTTTTTTAAGATTCCTATGTGGGATACAAAACCAACCAGCAGGAATAGGGATAATAAGAATAGTATACCACTTGCTTGGCCACGACTCTCTTCAATGGATATTTGAAGTCAATCAAAGTTAAACTGCGTGCTCAAGATTTTAAGGGTTTGAGTTCACATATACAGTTGGTAGATTGCATGCGCTAGTAACTGCGTGTTTTTTGCTGACTCGGCATCTGAATTTGACTTGGCTCGGGTTAGATGTCAGACCGTTTCTTTTTTGAATCAGATTTGACTCGTGATCTATCTCAGACCTAATTCCTTACTCATAGGATCAAAACACTGACTCACATAATTTTGAGTCAGATGGGTCAGATCTGACTCAATTGAGTCAGATCTAGATGGGTCAGGTGATTTCAGTCGGATCCAAAAAAGAAAAAAAACAAACATGAATAAAAATCAGTATCCTCTATTAATTCTCTAGTAGTGTGTTTGTTATTAAGCTAAATCTTTTTGGTTGGATTATGGATACTTACAAAATTTCTTATGCAACTGTGCAGCCAATATCTCCTGCCAATGCAAAAAACTTGTCGGATTCGATGTTGGTTATATAGTTGAGCACCTTCTTGCATAAGAAATCAAGTACTGTCATGGAGAAGCAAACTTTTTGAAATGAATTTTAAGCAGTGATCTGTTTGTACCCAGAAATATTTCCAGGCACAGAACATGATTGATTTGATGATGATGATGGTGGTGGTGATTAAAATTAGGGTTGATAACATGAAATAAGCATAAATAAGAGAGACTCGACAAGTTTTTCCTATGTCCGCGGACGAATACCCATAGGGGGAATTATTTTATTGATTTATCTATTACAATGGTTTCTGATCCCTTTTAGGGTTTTCCGATGTCTTCTCCTCTATCCCAATGCCTCTATTGATACAGCTGAACAAATGGGCTAAACCCTAATTTCAAGATAAACTTCATATGGAAGCCACGTGGCCAGCAAGTCATCTGGAATATTCCAAAACCTCCATCCAGCAACTTGGCAAGTTAGTCATCCAGAAACTTCATCAACAAGTCATTCATAAACTTCCATAATTTTCTTCTAGGGTTTTTGCCATGGTCGGTGGAAACGGGCAAAATTGATATGGGTTAACGTGTTTTACCAACGACCTTGACTTTGGCTGACAGGGTTGACTTTTACTATTGACTACGACTGTTAATCTCTAACTGGTAGACTACCTTGACAGGAAACATGGTTGGAGACTGGACGACTAGCAACATGGATGGGGGTTGATTGACAACACAACTTGCAACATGGTTGAAAACTGGTTGGCTGCGCTGCGGTCAACTTGACTGGAAGCGCGACTAGCGACATGGTTTAGACCGTTGACCGACGGTGGACTTTAACCCTTCACCGGTGGTTGACATGCCGTTGACTTTGATGGTTAACCGGATGTTGACTTCATGAAACACTTGGCATACTGGTCAGCTGTGTCAATTGGCTGGATGGCAGACTTGGATGACAGCTGAATGGTGGTCAAAACAGCATTCTGGTCCAATATGTGTCAATTTTATCATGGTACGATCCTTCACCAAAACTCACAATCGATTGAATCTTCAAATAGGACTTGGCTTATGCAATCTGCACTGCTATTTATATATCCAGAAGGGCCAGTCTTAGCATGCCATCTTTTTTACTTTCTTTTTCTCTTCCAAAAGATAATAAATAATCCGTGTTCCATAACAAACAATTAAGAGATTAATGGCCTGTTTGAATACCATAAGTGGAAGTCAGAAAATAAAATGGTTTTGCTTCACAAAAAGTTGACATTTTTGTTTCTAGAATTCATTATGAAATTGTGTACCTAAATTAACTTCTGATTTTTTTAGCTTCCGGAATGATATCCAACCAGGCTAATTGAGGACTTTGTGTTACTTAACACAACAATGTGCTATATGTATAGCAAATTAGGAATCAAGACCGCATCTATTAAGAAAGTTGGTGGATATATCTCACTGGTTTATTTATACAACTTTCTACAAGTTGCCAATTTAAAATTTGGAGCCATTTAAGTTTTATTAAAAGGGAAAAAAGAGAAGGTACAAAAGGATAAGCACACTATGTGCCCAAAGACTTAAGCAAAAGCGATCCAAAACAACCAACCCAACGCAAAAAGCCTCCCAATATCATTTTCTATCCTCCTACCATACTACTGGTATAACTGAATCTGCAGCATCTAAAGAGACAAGACTAGGAGTATGAACTACAATTGTTGTGCTGAAAACATCTTCAAATCCCTTCATTTCAAACGGCTTCCAAGTACCTGAGCGAAGATTGTAAACACACGGTGGAGAATCATTCCAGCGATCATATACTATGCATTCTCCTTTCATCTTGTTGTATCCAAATTTTGTGAAGTAGCTGAAGAAACTCCGACGTCGCTCGTGAGACCGCGAAGACGTAATAGAGTGTTTTTTAACCCAACGTTTAGTCGGATAGTCAAGCACCCATAGGAAGGCCACATCAGCTTCGGACGAAGGATCAAACAGGCATAAATCGCCTTCCAGCTCAAAAAGTTGAAACACTAGTTCAGGAGGCACTGGATGATTAGATGGCTTAACAGTTTCTATGGTGCAAAATTCCTCGGTTTCCACATTAAATGATAATATCGAGTCCGATAATCTAGGTTTATCACTGTTCGCCACTACACACAAGAGACCATCAACCCACCAGTAAAAAATCCCGTTAACAAACACAGGCATCGGTTTAATTCTACTGGACCATAAGAGTAGCTACCAACACTTCTTCGACGCTTAGTTCTTAAACCAAGAATCTGAAACTCCCACTTCTTGTAAACCATACGTACACAAATCACTTCGTATTCCTTCTTCAGTGGATTGAAGTAAATTCCAGATATAATATTAAGACTATCTGGTTTAGCAGTCACAATTACTTGTTCTTTTGTAATCGGATTCCAAACACATAAAAGCTCTACAGTAGTCGCGCACAAAAACAAAAGAAACCCATCTAGGAACCGTAGAGAACAATCTGCCCCTTGCAATATGCATTACATGAACGAAGATCTAGCCTGGTAGCACTAACGTTCTCAGCTTTACCAGCATCGGAAAGAAAAAGTTCGATGTTATTGCAATAGGAATGTTTATGAGAGTGCACAACAACGGTTGGAGTAGCTCGGTTTAGGTTGTTGCTACTACGCATTAAGTGATCCGCATTCGTGGTTATTATAAAGTGACGCAACAAGTCATTTGGATTAGTTTGTTGCCAGAGCTGGAAGATGCACTTTGGTGGAAGTCTGCTAAGTATGTTGGTGATGATATCATAAGGAAGATCAGGGAGAGGAGGATAAAGACCCTTCTCAATTGCTGTAATCCATTCATTGATTTCTGAATAAGGATGTCTATGTTGGTGATGACGTCAGCAGGGAGAGGACGACCTTTCTTCTCAAGTGCTCGAACACATTCACAGACGTTTAAAAGAGGACGTGCACACCTCCTCTGTGCTGCTGGATGTCTAGTAAGTTTGTTGGTGGTGATGACATTAGCAGGAAGATTAGGGATAGTAGGAGGATCCTCTTCTAGTGCTTCAGCACAACCGTTAGCTTTATTTTTATTTGTTGACGATAAACCACGGCACTTATCCCAAAATATCGGAGCCCATGCAATGCACGGATGTTGTTTACCCATTGATTATGGAGAAAACAAAAGTAAGATGATGAAAGAGTTGAAAGAGAGAAACAGGTTTCTAATTAAGACTCCAAAGGAAGAATATATATGTATGTGTTTTTGATTATTCGACCTCTAGAGTCCAAGAGAGAAATCCATGGACTTTGAGTTGTAAAAAGACTCGGATTCTTGAGTCCTAAAGAGAATTATCAAACACTTGTTGGCAGCTACGGCTCAAAATTACGTTCGACGAGTAAAACACAAAAATATTGTTACCAAGCGAGTAATTAAAGCAGAGGCCCAATCAGACAGTAGTAACTAAAATTAATTATTACGTCGGTAGAGATAAATACAAAATGGAGCTGGTTTTTAGATGTTGAGGTGCAGATGTACTCGCCTTTATGAAAGAGTGCTTCGGGACTGTCACTATGAGATGGTACAGAATTTACACTAGGAATTTGAAAAGTCTACGTTACATGGAAGAGTTCAAATTTTCTACCGATCAGCCAACCTTTATTATACTGTTATTGGAAATTTAATCTGTACACATGTTTCTATGTTGAGGTGCAGATGTACGAGGCGTATGACTCTTTATGACAGAGTGCTTTGAGACTTGGTTTCAATCTAGGGAATTCGAAACGGTTAGCATGCGCAAGACCCTATAAAAAGAAGAAATGTAATGCAATCTGCAAAGCTCTTAAGCTATCTACTCCGTCTCACATAAACAGCTTTGCTCAGAAGGTTGAGAGCATCCATCAACCAAACGATATAGAGGTAAACTATGAACGTCATTTCCTTTGATTTATCTTTTTGTTTTTTAATACAAATTATTATTCATACTGCTTAATCAAGTTATGTTTATGATGGTAGAAAAGTTTACTTGTTATTAGATGCTTTACAGATTCATGAGTGATTTTTTGATGATTTGCTATACGAACTATAACTTATTTTGGATTTTTATAAAAATTTTCATGAGTTTTTGATGTTGTTTGAAACATCGATATTAGAGTAAAACTGAGTTCAGGGTTTTTCGAATTCAATGTTTGGGGTTTTACATCAAAATATAGGGTTTCTAATGGTTTAACAACATACTTTATGGATTTAAAATAAAAGGTTTAATTTAATAAGTTTGTTTTGATTTAAGTAATTTAATAAGAAATCAAGATCAGTTCACTTTCTTTATCAATCTGTTTATGTTTTAATTAGTTTCTTAATGTTGTCTTTGTTATTCATCCGAGGCTGCAGAGGAAGGAGTAGAATAATGATGACCATGAAGAAATCACCAGTCCAAGTTCAAGCTGAAGAAATCCAAGCCTGTTTAGATCCGAATAATCATAGCTTCATTAGATATATTCGAGGTCCATATGTGTTGTCTTCGCTGGTAAATATAAATTTCCATCTAATTATATAAAACATTTAGAATTTAGAACCAATTTATGTTGGAAGAGACAATATCTTAATGACATAAATTTGCTATATTAACAGAAACTTCCAGGAAAACCTTGCAAACTAAAAAAGACAAAAAAACATGGATATCTATTTTTTGCTGAAGATGGGAAAGAATACCTTGTCAAATGCTCCGAATTTCCAAGTAGGTGGCGGATGGAGAGCGTTTTGCAATGCACACAGCTTAGTCCAGGGAGATGCCTTGGTTTTTCATTTAGTGGAGCCTTGTAAATTTAAGGTGATGATTATTTTGTTTGTTTTTTTTTTCCTTCCATTAGTTCTTTTCGTTGATAAAACATTTTGCATTGTTTTTCCTAATCCATGCAAACATTATTGATATATGTGTGTCTTGATTTCTGTTAAATGAATTTGTTCCTATATTTGGCACGGTGACTATTGCCATTTTGTATAACACACATTGCATAAAATCCATCTAACATTCCGACCTTTGAAGCGAGCAACTTCGGCACTTTTTAAGTTTTTTCTTTCTTTCACTTTTTAAGTTTACATAGTCAGAGCATGTGATGTTGCAGATGTTGACAATGATAATTCTGCACGAGGGAGTGTCCGAGGTATTTTCTACGTCTTCCCTCATTCCACTTGCCAATTTTTTTTTTTTTTTTTTTTTTTCTCCGATTGTTTTAATTCTAAGTGGTTTCATTATTTTTTGTATTGGATTCTAAATTGCAAAGATGGCGCAGCTGCTAGTGTTACAGAAACCTTGGAAGGTGTAAGACTTACGGAGCCCATTGCTGAGATTCAGGACTTCCTGAATTTGGATAGTTTCACAATATTAGTTGACGGTATGCTTATTATAGATCCCGAGATATCTAAAGATGTTCGAACTAAATACTACGAGCTCTGTTGCAGTCAGAAAGCTTATCTTCATAAACATGTTATTGAGGGACTAAAACCGTAGACTAGTTGCCGAAATCATTTCTGAAATAGTAAATATTGTGGATGCCATCAAAGCTAGTAAGCTCAGTACACCGAAGGATAAATTTAAAGCATGGGAGAAGAGCTTAAAATCTTTTAAATACATGGGAATGAATGTCAACTTCTTGCTTTCTCGTGTGGGCACACATCTGCAACAAGCTTCGGCATTTGATTACAACAGTGCTGTGATGGAAGAGAACCGTCCGGAAGAGGAGATAGCAACTTGCGAAGTAAAAATTCTTGAACTAAGAAATGAATCATTGAGTCTGGAAAGAGAACTATCAAATCTGAAAGAAACATATAAAGGCGACTAAATGCACTTTACCCGCATTTACTAATATTTTTGATGGAACTACATGTGCAGTACAACATATAAAGGCGTATAACAGATCTTTATTGCAATGGGAGGATAATAATGCAGTCCTATGAAAATATTTTCCCGCCAGTCTAACAGGAGAAGCTTTTCAATGGTTCGAGGGATTGCTAATGGGAACAATCACATCATTCAATCATCTACAAACCAAATTCTTAGGAGCATACATCAGCAATAACATGTTACGATTAGGAAAAGAGAAAGTATTCAGCTTAACGAGAAGAATCAATGAAATCTTGCGCAACTTAACCACACGTTGGAGGACCATGCGTAGTGAGATGGCCGGTTATGTCCAGCAGTATTGGTGTAAGTCATTTATTATTATTTAAATTATCCCCATTAATCTCAGGGTGCTTCGTTCCTTTTTACGTTTTTATATCATGCGTTGAGAAGTAACCAGGTTTATATAGACAATACATTAGCTTGTTTGGCGTTCCTTTTCTATTGAGTTTAATGGTTAATGATGCTTTTATTTCTTTTTATTTCATAAGCATCATGGGGTATTCCTTTGCAATGAATAGAGAAGGTATTCAGCTTACAAAGAAGGATCAATAAAAGCTTGCGCAACCTAACCACGCGTTGGAGGACCATGTGTAACGAAATGGCGGGAAGAGTAGATGAAAGGAATCTCATACTACCTTTCATTAACACACTTTTTCCAACGGATTTGTTGTATACGCAGATATTCAGGATAAAAGATACAATAACAATGACAGATCTACGCGAGTACCAGGAAGAATACATCGCTCTCGAAGAAAAGCAAAGAGAAATGAAATCTTATCCAGTTGCGGTCACAAACGCAAAAGAAGGAAATGCAAGCGTGCTTCCAAAGACAAAAAATACAGTCGCAAGCACATCACAAGGGAGTCAAGAAAAGATGGTGACGGAAGATAAACAAAAGCAAGTAGCAATGAGCAGTAGAGATCAAGAAATGTATGAAAGAGAATATAGAGAAAGACAGTACAATAACAATGCAGGTAATAACAAGATTCAAAGGCTTGATAATCAAGTAGAAGGTTATGGAGGGCAAAAGCGATACTATAATCAAAGCCCAGGAGGAAATAGAGCAGTTTGGGAAGAAATAAAAATGCCGCGTCTAAATACCACAATAGACAAAATTTGGGAGGCGGTAATCTTAATGGAAGACATACCGGAACCACCAAATATGGGTCACGAACCACCACCAGGAAGAAGAAGCAGAGAGTTTTGTGCTTATCACCGTTTCCATGGTCACACCACCAGTAATTGTCGAAATGTGCATAAAATTATACTAAGAATGATAGATCAGAGGAAATTAAACCATTTTCTAATCCCACAACAACAGAATTTACCATCACCACCAGACGGGCAGTCACCAGGAGTGGAAGCAGGAAAGAAGACATATTTGATTGAAGTAGGAGCGAACGCAAAGAACTTATACTGTAACTCAATAATACAATCATTCAGAAGCATAGAAGACTTTCACGATAATGTCCTAAGTCGAGTTCATGCAAGAGAAAATGATGGAAAAGAGATACTCAACTTGGCAAAGATATCACCACTGAAAGATTGACAGAGGCAACCCATCTCTTTCAACACAGAAGAAGTACCCAAAGGAAAACACTGAAGAATAAGAAGATAATGACGCATACGCATGGGCAATAAACAGGATATTGATATATTGTTTTACCATACTCACAAGACTATGGGCGGCAGAGATGATGACCTCATCCCGTCGATTTACAAGATTTATGGTTTCAATGGATCGGCCAATAAGCCAAAAGGAGAAATAACAATGTGAATCCCTCTCAAAACCATAACCACAGAAATAGTATTCGGCGTAGTTGATGTAGAATCTCCATACAATGCCTTGATAGGAAGACCATGGTTGCACAGCATTCTGGGAGTGGCTTCAACTTTTCATCAATGCATCAAATTTCCCCTACCTCAAGGCGTCGGAGTAATAAGAGGAGATCCAAATGAGGCAAAAACCTGTAATGAGATTGATGTCGACAAAAGTGAAGAACGCGCACATAAGAGAAGAGACTGGAAAAAGGAGATACAAGAAAGTAAGCGAAGTGAAAGATTAATGGTTGATGTTGTGAACAAGGGCGAAGAAATAAATAAGACTTCTGCTAAGTGCGTCAAAAAGAATGAATTCCAGATAGGAGAGCTAGTATTGAGACAAACACCGCCCTATCAGAAAAATGGAGATGGGAAATTAAAGAATGCTTGGGATGGACCATACGTCGTTAAGAAAGTTATTGGAAATGGACTGTATGAGTTAACGAATGATAAAGGACAAAATGAGGGATGAAAAATTAACCAATTTTGGAACAAAGTATATCTGAAGAAGTATGGTCTGTGCGGCAATCATAACAAAACGGAAGAAGTAG